>CAMAPF010000300.1:10000-266157 GCA_945859915.1 Cuscuta epithymum | reverse complement strand
TTATGGCTTTACTATGGCGGTCTCTAGATGGACCCCTTCTTTCTCCCTTGATTGTGATTCCCCATATGCTCCTGTTTGGGTCTCATTTGAAGGGCTTCCGATTCATCTCCATGATGTACGGGCTCTATACCCCATTGCTAGTCTACTGGGGAAGCCCTTTCAAATTGACACTCCCACTGCCAACTTCTCTAGACCTTCCATAGCGAGAGTCTGCATTGAAATTGACATCTCCAAAGACCCCCCCTCGGAAATCTGGATTGGAAATGGTAGTTCCGGTTTTTTTCAATCTGTACAATTTGAAAACTTACCCTTTTACTGTCTATGTTGTTGCCGTTTTGATCACCCTTCCAGCAAGTGCCCACGGGCTAACAAGAGTAATGACCCTTTGGTTGAGGTCCCTGCTGCCACAACTTCACCTGAAAATACCGAAGTTGCCTGTAATGCTCGTATTGTATGTGATGCTTCTGTTAAAAATCCTATTGTTATTGAGAACAATTCTGAAAAACAGGCACTCATTCTTGCTTGTGAAAGTGTCCCTGTTACTGATTGTGATATTTCCGCTCCTGTCATAGATTGTGAAAATGTTATCATCATGCACAACTCTGAAAATGCCACTGCTTCTTATTTTGATGCATCGCACTTAAAAATGATTGTAGTAAAGGGTTGAAGTATGAGTATCGTCTCCACAGGGAAGGACAAAAGGGAATTAAGAATTAACTAAATTCAGCGATAAAAATAAAATTAAATAAAAAGCAATTGTGCGAGATTTGAATGATTGAAAAATTAAAATGCAAGTAAACAAATAAAAGTAATTTGATTTCTTTTTAATTAATGACGAAGGGAACAAAGATTGATTCCGGGGTAACCAGATTTCTCCGGGGTAACCAGATTTCTGGAAGATCAGACTTAATTACATGAAATTAATTTAATTGAGCATAGCTAATCATTACTAAGTTCTTACCGCTCTCAAGGTGTAGAGTACAATAATTTAGGGGACCAGACTGATATCTCATGCGGCAGGTTCCTAAATTATTGCCAAGACGAGAGAGCTTACGGCCCCTTAATCGCTACTAATCTCTTAGCGAGTAATTAAGTGTGTATGAAGGTGTCCTAGAATAAACTAGATCTCTCTTAATTTATTCTACAAGCAATTGTAATTCTAGTCGCGATTCTAGGTTATAAGAGATATCAGTTAAATTATTCAATCACAAATTAAACGGCATTCATACAACTAATCCATCAAGAAACTAGCCATACATCATGATTAACCCTTCATCAATCCCAAATCCCTAATTAACCTACTCACTACTCATAATTGATAAATCAACAGAATTGGGATGAATAAAATAATTGTCATTAATTAAAAAGATGGAACTTACAAATAATCTCAGGGTCTTGAACAAAATAGCGGAAAACAACGAATAAACTTGTCCCTAGGCCTCTCTCTAAATTATGTAACCCCAAAATAGGGTTATGGAAGCCTTATTTTTAGGAAACAAGTAAAATTTGGGCTGAACTAGGAAAACTGGGGTCAGGCACGGCGCCAGGCACGATCGTGCCTGCGAAACAAAAATCGAACTCGCTTCCATGCACAACATGCTTCCCTGCCAGGCATGACCGTGCCTAGGTTCCAGCAGCCAAGGGTCTCGCGCTGTGTTTTATGGGCACGACGTGCCTGAAGCTAGGCACGACCGTGCCTACATTATTTTCATCACCGGCTCTCTTTCTAGGCACGCACGGCGTGGCTAATGCCGGGCACGACCGGGTGTGACCTTTCTTCATCATTTTTCTTCGTCTTCTTGCTCCGAATGCTCCCGGATGCTCCGATCGTGATCGATCCAAAGGTATTTTCTTCATCAAATCTTCATCGTGAACCTCCCGGAGACCTCCAAAACTCTCAAATCTTTCTCGAATGCTCTTCAACTCTTCTTGATTGCTTCTGAAGCGCCAAGTGCCAGACTCTAATTTCCTGATTTTGACTCCAAACAACACAAAACTCGAACCAACGCCTGATAAACATAACTTGAGCTAAAATTGAGACTTATAACACCTTAAAGCTAGAAAAATCATTAAAAGCCGATCCCAACACACATCAAATGTGTGTTGTAATACGAACTTATCACATCACTAACAAATATGTACTTAGGCTTTTACGGATCAAACAATCGGTCTGCACTAACACCTAATCTAAGGATTCATCCAAAGATTCTCCTAAAGGGTTGCCTTGTTCAGGGTTTGCTAAAGAGATTGGATCCCCTGACCGATTCAACAAGTGGGGTCTCAGCATACAGGTTGCACTCCTCAAACCCGACGGGCACCTTGGCCTCAGGAGTGGGGGACTACCCCTCGGCCTTAGATACAAGATAGCAAAAAATTGCAACAAAGACCCTGGGAAGCCACACTCACCACAGAGTAAATCACCTCAACCTATAAACACAAACAATGAAGAAAGGCAAAGAGCGGGATCAAAACCAGAAAAATCCACTCCCTTTCGTTTCAAAGACTCTCTTTTTAGAGAGTGGGGGACTCCTGATAGAATATACGGGCTCGGACCCACGACCCACATATTCTTGGACACCTAAAACGGCCCAAACCTATCACACTACATGGGAGCCCTTCCAAATCCAGTCCAGAATGAAGAAGTATATATTCTCACTGTCTGTACACCACCTTGGGTATCACCTCGGTGATGCCACCTCAGCCAAAGATCCCAGACAATCGCTCAGGAACAAAGACAAAGCCAAACCCGAGGTTCACATCTGCACCTCGCCCATCGTCACCTTGGCAAACAGAGAACAACTGGCTAGAAGTCAGTTAGAGAATGACACACGTCAAGTTCTGCTATGCCCCAGGGCTCTCGCCCATAGAATAGTCAAGATGTGTAATGCATTTAATGCACTGCCTCATTAATTACTAGTACCAGTATAAATACCTCCTTGGGGGGCAATTGTAAAGGGTTTGCATATCTTTTAACATCAATCCCTTTTTCTCTCTAACTCTTAGCCCTCCCTTCTCTCTATTATACCATTAACGGTTTTCCGAGAAGCTATCAGTATCAAATTGCTATTCTGGGGTAATAAAACAAAGACAGTAAACAAGAATCGTTCCTCATAAGGGCAACTTTAATAAAAATAAGATCATTGATTGCATGGGTAACTAAATAGCGATGTCATTGGTTTGGGTAGACTTCGGATTGTCTTAATGAAACAAGTGTAAAGTAGCAGACTCTGGTCCAACTTCCGCAACACTTCCCATAAAAGATGGCTACAATGTTAAAAGCCTAAAAGGTTGGTTTAAATATACCACTTCGATTTTGATCTATCATCTATCAAAATACTTTTGATTGTTTAGTAGATGAAAAATTAAAAAGTTGTTCAAATGAAAAGGTACTTGTAGTACCTTTTCATTTAGTCCACATGGGTTCATCTTTTTCAATTATCACTTCACATATGTCATCCTACCTTAATTGAATTCCAATTACATACTATGTATATCTTCATGATTTATATAATACTACCTCCACCCCATAATGTAAGATACTCTTGGGTTTGGCACATGTTTTAGGAAAGTAAAGGAGAAAAGTTGTCGATTTACCATTTTAACCTCAAAAAGTAAGAAAAGTATGATAGGTCCATGATGCGTACTATTTAGTAGTACATAAGCACCACATTTTAGAATGGTTTTACATTATGTTTACTCAGCTTTTGTACAATTACGGTGTAATCTTTATCTTCTAAAATTAAAGAAGAATTAGAAGATATTAAGATATTTTGACATGTAAGCAAAAACATGATGAAAAGAAGAGGAAGGAGCTTGGGAGCGTAAGGAAGGAGCATTGGAGAAAAGAGGAAGCTTCATGGAGGACAAAGATGTGTGAAAAATCGGATATGATTCGACCCGGAGATTATAAGAGATCAAATAAAGCAAGTGAACATGGGAAAATCAGATTATGTCTTAGACCCAACCACCTCACTTCTCCTATAAAAACACATCTTTCCTTCCTATTTTAGAGACCAATTTAATCCCCTCTTTCATATACACTTTATTCTTGTAATTTAGGTAGTCTTTCCATCTTGGTTTTGCTACTTTGAAGCTTAATGAATTGTAAGTTGTGAGTTATTTTCTTTAATCTTCTTCCTTGAATATTAATTTTTCCCTCAATACTATCTCTATGTTAATGTTGGGGAGTGTTACTAAGATGACAATTAGTTAACATCTCGACATTAGTTAGAGTAGTATTTATTTTCTTCCTCTATATTAATGTTGGAGAGTGTTACTAAAATGACAATTAGTTAACATCTTGACTGTCACGCCCCGGACCTGCCCGGACACGTCAACAACCCGCCGTACAATACGAATAGTCAACCACAGTCAAGCACATCCATATTATACAAGGCGTCTCGAATATCATTCACACGTAAGCCATCCATAAACAACATAATAAGCAATCGAATACGTAGCGGAAAACATAGTTTGAAAACAAATGCCACACGTGGCAAACATGAGCACGCAGGCTCTATAGTAAAATATTCATGAGCATGTTTATTAATGTTTAAAAACAGAATGGAGGAAGCACGAACCAAGTCTTCCCTCCTAGATGATCTCTCGAGCAACGAGCACAGGAAGACAGCTCTAGCCTCAACCTGAAAAATGGTAGTGGGACGCCCCCGAAGGGGTCAGCACTCTATAAGGCTATAAAGTGCTGGTGTGGATGACATCTAATAGATATATAACAAGTATTTCAAACACAAGACCCTCAAATAGGGTGATAATATAATCTAGGCCGTAACACCTAGTTACCCCTTTTCAAAATATACTTACTTATATATAAAGTCAAGTAGTCGGCCCGTAGGCCCAAAGTTTGTTACCAAACATAGCCCAAACCCCGTGACCCCTAGTCACAACAAAACATAGGGTTCAACCCTAACACATATGGTTGCATTTCTCGAGTCCAACTCGACTACATCACCATGCACCTTATTTAACACAAGTTAATTACTCCACCGTGCATTTCTTGAGTCCAACTCAACTACATCACCATGCACATCAATCACCACATCATGTCTACCCAATGCAATTCTATGAGCACGGGCTCAAGTACATCTCCTTACATTGGCATAGACCCCAATTCCTAAGCACTCGCTATGCCTAGAATTTGTAATATCAATACTCTAATTTGGGACATCCTTACGGACTGCCCAACCATGATCTTAGCATCACATTACATCAATTTAGTCACTTGCATCACAATCAAGTACATCAATTACAATCAAATCCTTAGATTCAATTCCTTAACAATTACAACAATCATTAACTAGTATTTTAATGCTATTAAGATTATCCTTATCCATCATATATCCCATTTGTAAAACCCTACATATTTAGAGATATGTAGCAGCAACTTAATCATCCAATGTAATACATAAATAATCATTTATGTATCTACACAAATCACACATGAGTAAAATGCCTATTTCACACAATAGTTCATTTAACTCCATTTTTATCAATACTTTACCAAATCATTTCCCATTTCATTCTTTGGAAAATAGATCAATATTCCATCGATAATTTATCATCATAATCCATGGAAAACATGATTTAGGCATTTAGGTAATCTCATGCTTAACCTACAAGTTGTAAGCAACTAGATGTCGATCCTCACCTCAAATGAGCTTTAAAACTTTCCTTCTCGATCCAATGACCAAAGCCTCGGCCAAGGAAGCTTGAGAACTGATTCCTTGCTTAGAAATGAGTGTTAAACACCCCCCTCAAAGTGCTAGTTCAACCCCTAATCGTTGATACGAAAACAGCCCCTAGAATGGGTGTTTTCCGGCTAACTCGTTTCCTAGTTTTCCAAGATTTGCTCTAGGTTAGTATCTAACCTTTACATCAATAAAATAACTTAATAGGGACATATTATACACTTGGAGTAGTGTATAATAGTTCCACCAATCGTTCATATCATTTGGAAAATGAAGGGAAACGTTTTGGGGTTAAAACTCACTTTAGAAGATTAAATTCGCTCCTACGAGGTTGTGTTTTGCTCGGACGATTTGGGAGCCTTACACTACTCCGATTGATGCAAACCAGACCTTCAAGGATTCCTCGTCTTGAGAGATTTCTTTTGGTATCTCGCATGCCTTATTTGGATTGGTATAACTCGAGATATCAACCAAACAGCCTCGGTACTCTCACTGCTCGAGTTTACAGACAACAGTTCACTCCAGCTCGATTTTTGTATGATAAACTCTCCCTTCTCGAACAGAGACCACTCAAATAAGAAACTAGACTTCAAAGGCTATCCAAGGACACCTCATTCACCTTATTTGGTCGAGTATAACATCACTCATGGAGGGAGACAACCAGCATCATCCTTTTGTGCGAAAATAGACTAGGTGGGGTTCCCTCTTGCTTCCTTTGTCAAGTCCAGCCCCCAAAGTCAGATATGGCAGCCTCCTAACATTATTTTTCTTGTCTTGCAGGTGGAAGGAAGAGATGGGGTGCAGCATGTTGTTCCCCAATTATTTTGGGAGCAAAATATTAACTAATACATCCAAAAATGGAAGAATGGGTCCTATTGTTTAATCTTTTGTCAAAAGATGTCTTTTTGTACTCATCCTAATTTATTTAGAACAAGTTAACTCCCTACATCATATCATTGATTCCCAATATGTGTAGGATCATCCCAATAATTCATGTGATGAATATTATAGGAGAAAAACCCTACTCCCATTATTTAGCTCAATAATGTCAAAGATGGGACCATAGACATTTGTATTCTTCTCTAATCATTCTATCACTTATTTTGACATTTGTCATTCATATTATTGGACTACTAGCCGCGTGGGTCATCCCCGAGTGGGCCTACGACGCCATTCTTGAATACTTGCTATTTTTAGCAGGTTGGGCCCAAAAATGTTGGGCCGCCGTCCTTCCTAAAAAATGTCTTGCTATATATCATTATTTGGGAAATGTTGGGCTCTTATGTTTATTAATAAGGCCCAAATAAGTATTTGAAAAACCGACACTAATATACGAGTTCGAACAGTACACTAATCGATCATTAATTACGTAAAACATAAATCGTTTTACAATTGTTTGGGAATCGGAAACTCAATACATAAAATTTGAATTTTTAAATCAAATTTTCAAGGACGTTCGGGTGCGGTGTCACATTGACATTAGTTATAGTAGGATTTATATCTTCTTTAATATTCTTCCTTGAATATTAATTAATTCCTATTCATACTTCATTTTAATATTTTGAGCATTACTTAAAGGATCAACTAGTTTTGTCTCATATATTAATTATTACTAGAATCGATCGACGAATACGCTTGTTAATCGTTCGATCTTTTCACGGTAGTAAACTTGGATTATTAATGCATGCATCTCATGGTTAATAATCTAAGGGGAATTAATTATATTGATTAAACCAATAAACCGCTTGTGTTGAGGTTATCGATTCCAATCGTTTTCATCTTGAATTTATTGCTACTATCGAGTAAATATATGATGCATGTTCTATATTAATTCGGTGGTAAGTTTTATTAATGAACGCGTCTCGTTATTAATAACTACCCTCTATGAACTGGATATACTCCTCGATTGAGTATTCGAGAGGAAGATAGTTAAAGATATAACCGAGATCGACGAACATTTCATTAAGTGGATAAAAGCAAAACCAAGACTAACTACCTTTGATATTTTATTTCACTCATCTAAGTATTTTATTTGCTTTCTCAATTATCAAAATATCCAATCCCCCCTTCCGTTTACTTTTATTTATTACGCTTACACCTACGCGAAAAGCTCCTTTCCCTGTGGATACTAACTCTACTACGCTATACTACGGTATTAGCCCTTAGTAGTGAATTTAATTTGAGGCACACTACGACAAAGTGCTCGTCAAATTTGGTGCCGTTGCCGGGGAAAGGCTACACTTTTTAACTGTGTGTTTGTGTAATTTTGTTTTTAATTTTCTTTTATGTTTTTTCATTTACCTTGAATAAATTGAAAAGAGCGGGTACACACTTTGATCCTCTACTCCACCCCAAATCCATATTCCCAACTTAACTCCATTTGTCAGTGAGATGAAGAAAAAATGAGGAGCTAGGATGAAAACCCGAAAAGGACTCCTAGGCAAAATGAGAGAAAACGAGATAAATTTTAATTTTTGTAGGAGAAAATTTCGTGTGTAAGTTCAAACAACAAGATACCGGATCGGGTACAGGCCATACTCATTCGGGTGTTTTCAAAGAGCTTCTCGAAATATTCAAAGGAAGCTAGCACAAAAAGCTTAGCATGGGGGAGCATGAACAGATAAAACCTTAGGAGAAGAAACCGATTCTAAATGTGAGAAGAAACGTGACACTCCTAAGCATTGAACTTAATCGAATTGCACTTTACTCGAGGACGAGTAAAAGATTAAGCATGGGGGTATTTGATGCGTACTATTTAGTAGTACATAAGCACCACATTTTAGAATGGTTTTACATTATGTTTACTCAGCTTTTGTACAATTACGGTGTAATCTTTATCTTCTAAAATTAAAGAAGAATTAGAAGATATTAAGATATTTTGACATGTAAGCAAAAACATGATGAAAAGAAGAGGAAGGAGCTTGGGAGCGTAAGGAAGGAGCATTGGAGAAAAGAGGAAGCTTCATGGAGGACAAAGATGTGTGAAAAATCGGATATGATTCGACCCGGAGATTATAAGAGATCAAATAAAGCAAGTGAACATGGGAAAATCAGATTATGTCTTAGACCCAACCACCTCACTTCTCCTATAAAAACACATCTTTCCTTCCTATTTTAGAGACCAATTTAATCCCCTCTTTCATATACACTTTATTCTTGTAATTTAGGTAGTCTTTCCATCTTGGTTTTGCTACTTTGAAGCTTAATGAATTGTAAGTTGTGAGTTATTTTCTTTAATCTTCTTCCTTGAATATTAATTTTTCCCTTAATACTATCTCTATATTAATGTTGGGAGTGTTACTAAGATGACAATTAGTTAACATCTCGACATTAGTTAGAGTAGTATTTATTTTCTTCCTCTATATTAATGTTGGGGAGTGTTACTAAAATGACAATTAGTTAACATCTTGACATTAGTTATAGTAGGATTTATATCTTCTTTAATATTCTTCCTTGAATATTAATTAATTCCTATTCATATTTCATTTTAATATTTTGAGCATTACTTAAAGGATCAACTAGTTTTGTCTCATATATTAATTATTACTAGAATCGGTCGACGAATACGCTTGTTAATCGTTCGATCTTTTCACGGTAGTAAACTTGGATTATTAATGCATGCATCTCATGGTTAATAATATAAGGGGAATTAATTATATTGATTAAACCAATAAACCGCTTGTGTTGAGGTTATCGATTTCAATCGTTTTCATCTTGAATTTATTGCTACTATCGAGTAAATATACGGCGCATGTTCTATATTAATTCGGTAGTAAGTTTTATTAATGAACGCGTCTCGTTATTAATAACTACCCTTGATGAACTGGATATACTCCTCGATTGAGTATTCGAGAGGAAGATAGTTACAGATATATCCGGGATCGACGAACATTTCATTAAGTGGATAAAAGCAAAACCAAGACTAACTACCTTTGATATTTTATTTCACTCATATAAGTATTTTATTTGCTTTCTCAATTATCAAAATATCCAATTCCCCCTTCCGTTTACTTTTATTTAGTACGCTTACACATACGTGAAAAGCTCCTTTTCTTGTGGATATGAACTCTACTACGCTATACTACGGTATTAGCCCTTAGTAGTGAATTTAATTTGAGGCACACTACGACAAAGTGATCGTCAGTCCACAAAAAAGTAAAATGTGAAATGATGAGTAAGAGATAAAGTGCGAACGTAAGAAGTTACTGAGGTTCAATTTAGGAAAGTTTTCATATATTTGGGACAGTTCGAAAAGAAAAGAATATCTTACAAAATGGGACGGAGAGAGTATCTTTGTGTGTCACTTAGAGCATCTTTAATGGGGACATAGATTGTTTAAAATCCATTGTCATGTCATATTTGGGTAAAATTCTATTCTCCAACGGAAATATGGATATGGGCCGTGGTGCTGATGTGGAATAGAAAACCGGCAACATTGTCTACCTCTCCTTCTATTTCCAGAAGGCGCTTCTAATAGGCTGACTCAGCAAAATTTACATACGGAGTCCTTTCTACAAAAATTATCGGTCACAATAAGCATTGTCGCCGATAAATTAGAAAGCATTGCGCCTAATTTATACTTTTGCATTACTCATAAAGCCTAAAGAATACACTTTTTTACGCATCTTTCAGCCTCACGGGCTGTTTACACGGCTGAGATGTCCATTTTTAAGGGGTACAATCCATATTCCCGATGCTCTTACACATTCCATCTAACTATGTCAAACATGTCTATTCAAGTCATTTCACATTTTATCTTCATATACTCTTATTTAATCTTTAATCTAGCATAGTAGCATTTCATCTTACATCTAGATTTTGAACTAGTTACAGTTGTGCAAAAACCAAACCCAATTAAGTCCCTGCCAGTTGTAGGGGAGTTAGGAAAACCTCTACCATGAGATAAGGAAAACCTTTATCCCATGAAGATGAAGGGATAAGAAAATCTCTACCAGGAGTATAGAAAAGTTTTGGATGTTATGTAAATAAATTTGAAAAAACTTACATCTGTTATTACCTGTTCCTTGAGCACTATGACTACTATTTGCAGCATTAGTCTCCATTGCTGCTAACATCTTTAAGGATATCTTCCGCAGATAATCAGCCTGCAATAGAAACATTTAACAGTCATACGAATAGTTGAGTACACCAAAACTACACATAACAAATGAGCGATACCCGATCTGTTGCAACAGCATAAATTTTTTCCTCAAAACGCACTGCAATTTTCTTAAGTTCCTGCAGCCCCTCTTGCCCAGACAACGGAAGATGCTGCTTTAAAGTTTCCGTTCTATACATTCATATTCCATGTATCAGTTAAGATAGGAATTAATAAAGATACCATCTCCAACTTTACATGAGAACTAGAACTCAGGGACAACATTACTGAAAACCGATAAAAACATGCTAAAACCGACCGAAACCGAACCGATAAAACCGAAATCAATGAAACCGAACAGACGAACACCGCTAGATAGACCTATAAGCGTCAAGTTCCCAAATAGATATGGCAAGAGTGCATAAAATTTACATCTTGTTAACAATCCTTAGTCTGGCTTCTAGTGGGAGTCGGGCCCGCCAATCGCCCGTCTCCATGGCTCCTGAAGCCGCTGGTGCAGCCGCCCCCGCTGTTATGATGGTGGCGTCACCACCCTGAGCCTGTGCAAGAGGTTGCGCCGCCCAGTTATTGGCATCCATGTAAATATTTTCCTACAGCTTCGACAAGAGTCGAATCGTGAACACGAAAGCTCTCCCAGGGTTCCTGCTAAATTGATCATGTGTATATATATACGGAGTATAACACAAAGGAAAATGTCAGATGTACCAACAAACTTGCGAAACAAACTCAAAAAAGAGAAAGTAACGTACGTGATCTCCTGAATAAATGTGAGGTGTTGAATAATTTAATGTGATATTACACTTCCTATAAGAAAAGAACAGACTTCATCAAAAAAAGAAAAGAATTAGACTTACTACGTACTCCCAGGGGCGGCCCTAGGGGTGCAACAGGGGCGACGCCCTAGGCCCAAGAAAATAGGGGAGAAATAGGCCCAAAAATATTTCTTTGTATATAGTGTGACTATGTTTCTTTTTTTATTTTTTAAGCTCAATTAATTGGTTCAAGGTTAAATTTTTAATTTGTATAGTGGCACACATCTCTCAATTATTTTCGGATCGCTAAGTTTTATAATCCTTTTAATTATAAAATTACCATGTTATGTTAGGCCTCCCAAGTCTAAAATTCTCAATTTGCAAAGCCCATCTAAATTCCCATATGAACAAGAGTAAAGAACACTACAAAGCGGTGAGTGTCCCGATTTGTTAAGAATTGAAGCTAATCAATCAAGAAACCCAAACGGCGGTCGGTGACCAAAAAACTTCTTCTTTTCAAGGCTTCAAACAATCCATCCGCGATCAATAAATTATTCTTGATAAAATTGGTGAATCGGGCCGGGATAAATAGAGAAAGAGAAGAAGATTAGAAAAGACAAGGTTAAGTTAGAAGAGATCAATAGAAAATTTTGTTTTTGTTAAGAAATTGAATCTTGAAAATTCCGTGAGAAATATTTTTAAGTAATGTTTTTCTTTTTATATGATACTTGTGTTGTTACTTTGCACCAAATATGTAATTTAAATCATAATGATAAAATGAGTTTCGTTTTTTCTAATGACCTTTATTAGATAATTTTATTATAATTATTATTTTACACAAATAAAGTTTATTATTTATCTTGAATATAAGCCCAAAATATTATCTCGCCCATAGGCTCGAAAATAGACAGGACCGGCCCTGCGTACTCCGTATTAAAATACTCTCTCCATCCCAAATTGAATTACAAACTTTGACCGACACAAGGATTAAGGAATGACAATAAATGATGCTTGTTTTTTACACTTTTACCCTTCATCCTAAAAGTAGATGTCTTTAAGTTGGTGGAAAAAAGTAAAAGTAAGGATAATGTTGTCACTTTATTCTTATTTACATACCTAAAATAGAAAGTAGAAAATCATTTTGGGACAACCAAAATATGAAATTTTGCAAAACAAATTGGGACGGAGGGAGTACATTTTTACATTCTCCATAATTCACTTCTTTAATCCTACAAATGCCATGTGGTCAACTCAAGGAGTAATACTGTAATATGGAACACCAACAGTAAACAAATGTAAGGATTTGTATTTGAAAACTTGGTATCAACTCATGAGGCCCATTGTATAAAAAATGTCATTTTCTTCAAGGTGTTATAAGGTTTTCATTTTCTCTCTAATTTTTATAAAAGATATATCAAAATTCATAACTTTTTACGATCTCTCATATGACACCAAAATTGCATACATACAATTTAAAAAAATCTGAATGTTTGTTAAACAATCTTCCTATTTTTCAACCTCAATACAAATTATTCCGTATTAGAAAAATAAATAATTCCGATTATATGACCAAAATAATGAGAGTATTAAGAAACATCAGTAGTAAAAACTAAAATTTTGATAGTTTAGAATTAATGTTTTTATCATCGCCTCTATCATATTATATTTACCTTTATTTTAATTTTTACATCATATCTCCACCCCGCAAAGAAGTTCTCACTTTCCTTTTATGGATGTCCCAAAAAGAAGTCTCATTTCTATAAAAAGAAACCACTTTTATCCCAAAAGTCACAAGTACTATGTAAGGGTAAACTTGGAAAGTCAAAACAAAACTGTACCTTGCATAAATACTAATATGTGTAGGTCAAACCGAGAACTTAATTTCGGGACGGAGGGAGTATGTTATAAGAACCAAATTCAGCCATTAAAATCAAGTTAGTGTGAACATACTTAAAACATATAGGCTATGTTTGGCACAACGAACTGAAACTGGAGGCTATTGTCTGAATGAGGGACTATTGTCTGAATTAGGCACAATTGTCTGAACCTGAACTTTGAAGTGCTAAATCTGATTTGCTATCTGAATGAGTAGACCTGTTTGGCAAAAAGAGCTAAAAAAGTGCTCGGATAGTATGAAGTTACATTAAAGGGCATATAATTTATTAATAGAATAAAATACATATTATAATGATTTTGTATTTTCAATCTTTTAAAATCTTAGTATATATATTTATATGTATGCGTGTGTTTATATATATACACGTAATATTTAAATTTATATATGTATATAATATTTTAGATTTCATAGTCGAGAATGTATCTGGTGATTTTTTAACTTTCCCAGTTCTCAGTAACTATTATTATCACCATTATTTTATTATTGTGTTACGTAGTAATTAATAAGAACAACTAGTCAATCGTGTTCAATGATGATGCATATCCGAATTCCCACTACCAATACACAAAAAAAAAATCCCCCACTGAGCAAGGAAGTGGGTGAAGATGCATTCTAGGGGAGAAAGTAAATGATCAGACGAAGAAAGTGGTGACGAGGAGAGAAAGATGAGTGAAGGATAATTTGGGAACGTTAGAAAATTTTTAGAAAATTTTAAAACCCGCTGAGCAGAAACGTTGGAGTGTAAAGCGTTGCTATTCAGCCCTATTTTTCCAGACAACAATGCTTGATGTACACACTCTTATACCCACCTTATACCCATCATGTTTGTGAATGTTTTTTTTTGTCTGTGAATCTGATTCACCGACAATATTTTGTCTGTGCAAAATATTGTCTATGAACCGGGGTTCACAGACAAAAAAAAACACTTCACAAACATAGGTGGGTACAAAAGTGGGTACAAAGATCTTTTTTGTTTTCCAGATTAAGCCCATTTAAGCTTTGTTACCAAACAAGTCTACTCCTAAAATTATTGTCTAGAATTAAAGTATTTCAGCCCATTTTGAGCTCTTGTGTTCTGCAAACATTAGTCCACAACAATACTTAACAAATTCATCTTGAAACTGTTGAAAGTGATATTGATCCGCTCGTAAGTAAGAATGAACTTTTTATCAACATCTTGCAAAAAAAAAAAAAAACTTTTTATCAACAAATTTATAACACTAAAATGATTTCACATGCTTATCAAATTTTTCTTTTCAAATAGGATTAGCTCCTAATGTTGACTATAAAAGTCTATATATAACCAATTTAATTATATTTTGTCCATAAATATTTATTTGAAAGGTTTTTTTTATAGTCACGTTGATATAAACTTTAAACATAATTATAATTCCTAAAAGTTGACGAGTAACATTTTAAGGATTTTTTGCAAGAATATTACTAAAATAAAACTTATTTACACAAATATGACTTCATTACTAGTTTACTACAACGTAGTGTTGTAGTAACTTAAGTTCAAAACTTGAAAATGAATTACTATGATTTCATTACTACTCTAGTAACTAGTCATATTATTGTAAACCATCTTTATTTTGGTCATATTTATGTAATTATTTCACATTTTAATCTGCTATCGTTATTTGGGTCATAATTATGAATTACTCCCTCCGGTTCTTAATGAAGTTTACATTTTCCTGTTTGAACAGTCCCATATTAAACTTTACACTTCCTTATTTGCCTTATTTGACAAACAAATCTACACAAAGCAGTGCTAAGACTGCTAACCAATGCCAAACAGTATCAAACAATGTTATAATAGTGTACTCTACAGTAAAGTCGAATTTATTAATACTTGTGTTAATAAGACCCGCGTTAATAAGCGGCGCATAAAATAAGTAGTGTCGTAAGCTCATGTTTACTTCAAAAGGATTTAAAAGACCATTTAACATTAAAATGTCCAAAATAATCCTATACATGTATAGACACGCACGCCTACCCCAACCCTAATCCCTTTACCCCTCACCCCACCCCACCCCACCCCTACTCCTCCCTACTCCGACCCCAACCCTTCCACCCCACCCGACCCTTAACCTACCATGACCCCACCCCCAACCCCTACCCCCGATTACCCCCACCCCAACCCTATGGGACTTAGGGTGAGATAGGTTGGGTGTAGGGTGTAGGGGGTGGGGGTGAAGGTAAAGGGTGGGGCGGGGGGTCAAGGTCGGGGTAGGGTGGGGTGTGGGGGTGGAGGGTGGGGGTTGGGGTAGGGTTACAGTCGTTCGGTGGGGGGTCGGAGTAGTGGCCGGTGGGGGTAGTAGTTGGGGGTATGGTGGTAAGGGGTTATGGAAAGGGGTGGGGTCAAGGAAGGGTATGGTGGGGGTGGGGTGGGGTAGAGGGGTAACAAATAGGGTAAGAATAAGGTGTAAGGGTAAGAGTAAATTCTGTAACTGAAAAAGTTTAAAGTGCTATTTAATTAATACAAGTACGTAGTACATGGTGGGTGGTATGCCTAGTAAGCGACATTTAAGCATCACTTTAGGTTAGTAAACAACTAGATTTTCACCCGCGCGATGTGCGGTCTATATTATCGAATAGTTATATAATCTTTTTTATTAACGTTATTAGTGCATGTGCAGATGATATTCTTTTATACGCATGTAATATATATGAACAATATACAATAATTATAGAGAAAACTATAGTTATCACTAATAATAGGTACGATTTATATATTAGGATAAGAGGGAAAAACGAATTATGAGAAGACAAATTATTTATGAACAAACTAAATAGAATTTATAAATACCAGATATTATATTATATTATATTATTATAATAATTTGAAATGATTATCGTGCCTACATTGTGGACCATCAATTTTTATGTTGACTTAAATTACATGAAAATAATGTTTTTAGATCTATTTGAATACTATAAAAACAAAAGTATGTACTCAAACACTTTTAAATATTTTGATGGCCCAATTAAATCCGACCCAACCATTAAATATGTACAAAAGTATGTAAAATCCATTAAATTTCAGACCCAAATACCTGAAATTTTGGATCCACCTTAATCTTGGAGAATAAAACCTTCAGCCAGCCCCTAATCCTACCCGGCCCGTTTAAACGTACCCAACCCAGCCCATTTAACATTCCCAGACCAGCTAAAAACCAACCCTAGTTATAAATATAAATACCCTGCTAAATAATGCTCCACCCTTTTATCCAGCATGCTCTCTATTATCCTCTAGACTGTTCGACACCTGAACATCCTTCTGCGATTAAACCCACCGCCTTCAATGCGATATTCAAACTCCCCCTCTAAAACACCTTCCTTCCAGAGTTGTATCTTTCTGAATTTTTTGTTAATTTTCATTCATGTACATATCACACGACCTTCATGTTCTGGTCCTTCTATGGGATTCTGAGCGTTGTTGAACGGAATCTGACCAACCGGCGTGACCAACCGACCGGAGTCCTTCACTCTATGTTTCTGATGTACATCGACCGACTTTAACGCCCATTGGTATACTCTAGAACTTTTTTTCCAATACATCTATAAAATATAATCTATATACTCCCCTTAATCATATTTTGTGTGCATCTTTGGTCATGATTTTTTAATTAACTACCCGATTTGAAACATTCCATCTGTTTACTTCATAATTAATTCGGTTGTTAATGACATTTTTTTAGTATTTTTTGAAAATATACGCAAATCTGGGGTATGTCATGACTTATCTGTCTAGATCTATCATTGTCTTGTACAGATCTGTCTTGATAGCTGAAATTAGAGTTCAGATCTATCTTGATCCATCATTTTGCTGTATAGATCTAAATTAATATGACATTTTTTATTTACATTTATACATATTTTATTTATATTTACATGATTATCCAATAAAATACCTATTTATACACATTTATCTGTTTACACATTTATAGCATATGTACATATATATCACAAACAGATCTGTTTTTATGTGAGATAGTTACGGTCATAAACCCTTTAATATTGAAGGACCCATAAATAATGGTTGGAACAGTAAAGACTGATATCAGTGACACACGAAAGCTAATACCCAAACAATGGGATAAGTAGCATCATGATGTTACACATTCATAATAATAATAATCTAATTTGTGACTGGTAAATACTAATGTAGTAGGTATTTATGCAGGTCTAATCCGTATTTCATACTTGTATTAGCACACTGTTTTTAATACTTATTTAGTACTTGTTTTGAAGTTTGTTTGTTCTTATTTTTTTAAAACCCTAAAATTTTTCAAACCATATGAGTTTCCAAGAAAATCGATTTTTCAAACTATGCTCTCAGACCTCTTACATATTCGGGTTGAAAACTGTTTTCAGGGATGCTTTGTGGTTTAACAAAATTGTCTACTTTCATTTAATACTTATTTAACCTTTTATGTAATACTGATTCGAAAGAACATTTATTTTTAAAACCGAGCTGCCGGTCTTCTGTTAAACCTTTTGATTAAACTATTTTTGATAAATCAACTCTCAGTTTTACAACTAATCTATCATACATATATTGTAACATGTATATACCTATTATTAGTGTACTGGTACTGGTTTCTAGTACTGGTTTCACAATGGCTTTGTTTTTAACTAAAATGTGTACTTTCTTTTAATACTTATTTAACATGTAATGTTATAGTGATTTGAAACCACATTTCTTTTTAAAACTAAGCTGTCATACCTATATAAAACCCCATTAAACTATTTTGATAAATCAACACTCTGTTTTTACAATTGATATACCTATGTGTCATACCTGTGTAACACTCTATTTTTTATAAACTCTTCTAAGGTCTAAATCCTATGTGAATACCTATATGTGTAATAGTTTGGATCATTTTTTAAACAATATGGGTTCATGTTAAATCTGATTTTTAAACTATGCTACATATATCTTAAATACGCAAATTGATATATTCCTAAGTTATTCTAATTTTTTTAATATGTCATGTAGTACTGATTTGAAACAAAACCAAGCTGTCACACATCTATAAAACCCTAAGATTAAACTGTTTTAGATAAATCAACAATCTGTTTTTTCAACTGATATACCTATGTGTCATAGATATATTTTAATGTCTATATACCTATTTGAATGCTTATTTGCGTTACAGCTTTGATCATTTTTTAAACAAAATGTGTTCAAACTAAATGTGATTTTCAACCTATACTACATACATCTTAAATACTCAAATTTATATATTCCTAAGTCATTCTAACTATTTTGGTTATGTGGTGTAGTACTAATTTGAAACAAAACTAAACTGTCACACCTTTATAAAACCCTATTATTAAACTTTTTTATATAAATCTACACTCTGTTTTGCAATTGATATGCCTATGTGTCATACATATTTTCCAATGTCTGTATACCTATCTGAATACCTATTTGTGTAGTAACAGTTTGGAACATTTTTTAAACAATATGGGTTCAAACTAAATCTGATTTTTAAACTATGCTAATCCATCTTAAATACTGTGATTTGAAAACCACATTTCTCTTTAAAACCAAGCTGACATACATAAATCTATATGCCACATCAATACTAATCCATATGAATAATAATCATTTTCTGAAACTAATATTTAGAGCTAGGCTCTGTATACCAATGGATCATAACTATTGTCTGTCATGGACTATGAGTAGATGATGTGGCATTGAACATAGGGTTACCCGATACTCTGCCAGCCACATCAGTGGCCTTCAGAACTACGTGGTCAGGTAGCCCGCTGCACAACCATCATCAATTCTACCATAGACCTCATTGATATGATGATAGAATGCCACAACTTTTATACCCAGACATTTTTGTTGTTATGAATTCAACGAAACCATAAAGCCATAAACTTCCATCAACTCTTCTTCTTCCTCCCCCCGCCATAGCAGAACTGTGGAACTTGTAGATCTGTGGAGTTTGGGAATTCTTTGTTGTTGGGAGTGTGTTGGGAGAATGGCTGTGAGAAGGGTACTATTTATAGGGTAACTTAGTGGCCCAAAGGCCTTTGAAATGTGATCTGAAGTGTGAGGTCTATTACTAAAAATTGAGTATTTGCACCACTCCCCAATCTACGAATATATATGCACCTTGCCATTAATTGTATTTCTTTTTTTGAGTAAAATTCTCACCTACCTTAGAAGTGGTGTACTCTGGAACTAAAACTGATGTATAGTCAAACTCCAGATTCTTGTTTCTCGTGCTGGGATTCTAAGGATCAACTTTGCATTTAATGTTACCTAGGAATCTGAACCGGCTGAACCATTCTCATTAATTGACAATCTATTTTCGGATTAACTCCCAACCACTCAAGAGTACTAATTTAAATCTGTGAGCTATAATAGAAATAAAAGTCAACCGAATTTAATGCATCTTCTGCTGGTATTGTGATGATGCTCTTGGCATTTAATGTTACCTTCAATTTAAGACATAAAGTAACCAAAGCCTCTGCCCTCAAAGTTTTTTAGCTACTTTTACGTAAAATGTTAGCAGATACACGCCATCTTGTTTCTTGGACAGGGACGGAGCCAGGATGTAATGTCAGTGGTGTCAAAATAATATATCAATGAAAATTACCCTAAGGAGCGCCGATCATATCAGATCGGCCTGACGGGAACCTCCGTCAAGCCGAGACCATTTGGGGTCCTTCCCGGTGAAATTTTTTGATCAGATATTTTGAGCATGTTCTTCATTAAGTTTAGTTTAGGCCCACCAAATTTCAGCTAAAATTTCAACCGCAAAATCAGTTAAATAATTTTTTTTACAAAAATGCGCTTTATATGTATAAACAACGCAATTTTTGTGAAGAATTTAGTTAAATGTCTTCCCAATTGAACTTTAAGCTGTAATTCGGTTGGCAAAAAACAGATTTGATGAAGAACATGTTCAAAAAAATTCATAAAAAAAATCACCGAAAAGAGCCCCAAATGGCATTGGCCGGTCTGACAGGATCACTACTCTTACACTAAGTGAGAGTACAAATAATGTGAATTTTAAATTAGGAGTATTATATTATTGTTTCAGTTTCTTATTAAATATTATCAACATTATTCTTTCGATATACTACAAGTGTCTATTTGACAATTTTCCCTATTATATATATTGACACTTTATAAAAAAAAATTAGTGGTGTCATTTTTAACACTTTCAATCTATATATACATATATATACATATAGAGGAAACTTCATGTCAGGCCGGCCTGACGGGCTGCCCCGTCCGGCCGAGCCCGTTTGGGCACCTTCCCGGTGGAATTTTTTGATGAAATTTTTTGAGCATGTTCCTCATCAAGTCTAGTTTGTCCATACCAAATTTCAGCTCAACATTCGATCGGGAAGGTCGTCAAATGATTTTTGCAAGTTAACTGGTCCGGAATATGTATTTTACGGACCAGTTAACTTGCAAAAATCATTTGACGACCTTCCCGATCGAATTTTGAGCTGAAATTTGGTATGGACAAACTAGACTTGATGAGGAACATGCTCAAAAAATTTCATCAAAAAATTCCACCGGAAAGGTGCCCAAACGGGCTCGGCCGGACGGGGCAGCCCGTCAGGCCGGCCTGATGAGAAGAGCCCTCTATACATATATATACAATAAATATATAGTTTGAGTGGTGTCATTTTTAACACTTTCAATTTATATAGACATATATATACACTAAATATATAATTTGAGTGGTGTCATTTGACACCATAACACAACACCTGGCTCCGTCCCTGTTCTTGGACCCAGTGAACCCGACCCAAACACTTAACCCGACCAAAATACATAATCCAACCCACCGCAGGCCAAACATTTGGGCGGGAAAACTGTCTGGTTTTCCACCCCTTTTTATATAGAGGTAGACTTGTCTGTTTACTATTCAGCCTATTCTAACTGTAATTTTAGCAACGAATTAAACGTCTTCTTAATCCATGTTTTTGTGAGTTTAATACTCCGTATAAGTTCTTACTACGTATTATAGTTGCAATTTTTGCTTTTATTTACTCCCATCTCCGGATTTTACTTGCATTTTCTCAGGCTATGTTGTTCCGTGAAAGGTGGACAATCGAAGACGTGGAAGAATCAGTAACGGAAAAGCTTGATGATGTTGTCCGTGGTTCCTCGAAAGCAGGCGAGCATCCCGTCCGAACCCATTCGCCTTCCATATTCTCAAAATCATACAACAACGAGGACTATGGCCCTGCGTTTGTCTTCCCGCATCCTATTATCTGTGAGTATTCAGTTCTTCACTGGATTGTTGTTCTTGCCATTTACTGTAAATAGTCCTGGATATACTTTCCTCATGCCAATAGATCATAGTGTGAAATAGACAAACCCGAAATTGATTCACTGTTATTGTTCTCATATGGTTTGTTACAATTGACTAATCAGGCAGTCGCAGACGAGAAAGAACTGCTGAGAATACCGTTCAGAGGCAAGCATATTTTCCTTTTTTTTATCGCCCGAAGTGCACATCGTTTAATTATCCCACATCAACTCATATTTCACCTACGGATAAAATGTTTCTTCCCCTTATTGCATAATGATGTGTTTGGTAGAGGTAGAGGAAAAAGAAGGAGAGGAAGTAGGCACGTGAGAGGAAGTTGTTTGGTTGAGGAACTATTTTAATTAAATTAGATTTGGTGCGTAAAATATGAAAAAAAAGGGAGGGGTAGGATTGTAGGAAAAAGTGTGGATTTTCACTCCTTTCTCTTCACTTAGGGGGCGGGGGATAAATTTGACTTAATCATACAAAGGAAAAGCATTCATATCCACAGTTTCCTATCACATTCCGTCTATGGCTCCTTTCTGCAATATCTCTATGTTCCCAAACAAATTCAATGTTTAAGGTTCCTTCCATATGAGATGCACTAGACTGTAGCCCTGTGACAATAAGTTCACCTGTTTGAAAGTGGATCTTAAAAACTATATTTGTGTATTTTCGTATGTATGGTTGTGTCCAGGTTCTAGTGCATTATCAACTGGTAGAAACGGGACATTTCTCAGCAGAATGGAACATGCAGTTCCTTGTCGTTTATCTTTTAAGTATGTGCAAATGAAGTCACATATTAAGTTTCCCCAAGTTTCATCAGGAAGCACAGCTGATGCTCCTTCAAGAGACAAGAAGACTGTTCCATATTCAGACCCTCCAAGTAGAGATGATATCATGCGTTTGTATGAATTGTTCGATAGGAGGTAAGCGCACATCTTCAGGGAAAAATGATGGTTGAAAAATGTTCTTATGCTATGTGATTAAGCTGATTTTGTCTACTTGGTTAGGAATAGTGTAGGCTAAGCTAAGCTAAGCTAATCTCATTGTGATGGTGTCTAATCTGTCACCATTTTTTGTTTTTGTTTTTGTACTGTGCAGTAAGAAGCTTGTTGTTTTGACCGGAGCAGGAATAAGCACTGAGAGTGGGATTCCTGATTATAGAAGGTCACTTCTACTTATAACTTGTCATGCTTCACCTTTTTTCTAATGACAATAAAATGGTGCCTTCAAAATTGCACAGCATATTATCTTCCTGCAATTGATTTGTATTTTTTACATTCCTTCTTATAGCTGGATCAGCCTATTATCTCTGTGAAGCGTGGGTTACAATAATTTACGCCTAAAGTTTTGTTAAAGAATGGAAATGCTAATTAGTTTTGAAGGACATTATAGCATGCAATTGCATTTTTATTAGAAATTAGCTCTTTTTTAATCTATAAGAGTGTTATGTGTGATATGATAGTGCAATTTTAACAGTTCTCCTTATGTATTGGCAGCCCAAATGGAGCATATAACACAGGTTTCAAACCAATTACACACCAGGTGATCTAAAGGCATGTCTTGCAAATTCTTTATCCATTCAATCGATTGTACTTTCAATGACTGTGATCTATAAAATCATTATTTTCTAATCAATTATACAAGCATTTTCAGCGGCATAATCACCTCTAGTTTTGTGCCTGAGGGAGAGGAAACTATTCATTCAAAAACATAATTGTTAATTGGCATAGTTTTGTTCAATTAATCCACAATTTCACATTTTTAGCTACCTTCAAAAATTGGTGTTCTGATTTTCTCATTAACAAAGCATGGTCATGGACCACGGAGCTCACCATGGGGACACAGATTTTGTTCTAAAGAATAAAACAGATCAACATAACATAGAAACTAATTCGCTGGGACCTTAAAAGTGGTAAACTTGGTGATTAACTCGCGGATTTCTCATTTCACTTTTTTTCTTCTTTTTTGCCTTTCTTAACCAACGGTGCTTAGACACGCTGAGATTTCTCATTTTACTACATTGGAGAAGACTACTTATGCTTAGGCCAAATATCTGGTTATATGCAGTATGCACAGTTTCTTGAATAGTGTTGTAACCTTTATGGGAAACCATTTATAGTCAATGGAGCATGTTTCTTTATAAGTGTAGCTTCTTATGCAATCTGTTGTGACGTTTCACATTATGTGCACATAGGCTCTTTTCTGATAGGGACATGGACTTCCAAGATTAATAATAATAGTAGAATTAGACTAAGGGGTGTGATATTGTATAAATAAGGGTTTGGGCTAGGTGGTAGTTAGCTTGGGCCGGCCCATAAGGGAATTTATTATAAATAAGAGGGGAGTAGAATAAGGAGGTTAGGCAGAACTTGGGATCTGAACTGGGACCTGGGAGAGACCGAGGGCACTCTCGAATTTGCCTTCAACTGTATCGTTTCTTTTCACTTCTTCAATTTCAGTGTTCATTTTCAACAATTTATCGCCATATTTGCCTGTACCTATCATTGGTATCAAAGCAGTCGACCCAGGGAAGCTTCGATCAACAGTCACACGATAAAAAAATGGAGCGCAGGGAACATCGACGGTCAGAGAGGAAGGTGGCCGCCTCTGCTTTGCGCGCGGACATGGAGAAGCGCGAGATGCGCGTGTCTGCGGAAAAGGGGAAGGAACAACATCGAAGATCCGATTAGCGTGCTTCGCGCGGAAAAGAGGAGAAGCTGTCGGAAAAGGTTGCAAGTGATTGGGCTAAGGAAATGCGCCATATGTTGGGCAAAATTCGTCACTGAATCAAGCGACATAGAGACCGAGCGAGGAGTCCTCCTAGACACCGTCGGCCGATTGAAAATAATCAGGTTTCTTCTTCCGTCGCTCTTCCTGGTTCGCAATCGCAGACATCTTCGCGATCTTCATCTCACAGTTCGCAGCAACGAACTTCGTCTCACAGTTCGAAATCCCGAACTTCATCTTCTCGTTTGCGGACTTCATCTCTGGCTTCGCCCAGTTCGCAGTCGCTAACAGCGTCTTCTCCCAATTCGTTGCAATCTGTTTCTTCTCATCAATCTTCCTCGCCAGTAGTTTCATCCTGTTGGCCAGCTTCTCAGCGAACTATAACTTCTCAGATTTCATCGCCAACAGATCTCCGGGCTTTGCAGGTTTCATCGCACGCCTCTTCCAACAGTGTTCAAGTTTCATCTCCCACAATGAACTCTAAGTTGAGGCCGGCTAAACCATCAATCACGGAACCTGGCCCGAAGGATGAGACGACTCAAACTACCGGATATCTGCCGAAGTATCCAGAATATTTGAAACAGCCTGATAGGGATGAAAATAGAATTCGTTTGGGAAAAGTGAAAGAGCAATTGCCAAGGCAACTAGAGGATCAGTCTCAACTTTTTCTAGTAGGGACATGAATTGGTGCATTATCAACTACAACTGTGTTGCTGAAACCGGGGCAGGCTGTTTCTAGAGCCCCTAATGGGGATGATTCCAATCAACGAGGCGCTGATGGTACTAGAAATTCTACCACCAGGGGTGTGGAGGTTAAGGAACTGCCTAGTAGGACTATGTTGGGAGTTACCCTCCGTCATAGTTCAACAGGTGAAGTGGCAAACGGAATTGAAGTTTTATTTAGCTCAATGTCTCCTGATAAGAAGAAGCAGATTCAGGTTGAGGAAAATGCTGGTGTTCACGGTATAAATACAAATTCTGCTACTGGGAAGTATGGAATTACTCAAAACTTTGCATCTCAAGAGACTAAAGCAACTATACCATTCAGAAAGTTTCTGGTGGTTGAGCATAGCCTTCTAATTGATGAGGTCCGTACTTTAATAGATTCTGGCCCGGATGGGAGAGGAAGCAAGGGTTCTAGACTTTGCCTTGCTAATCTGGTTACGCCCTCGCTGGGTTTTCAGCCTATAGGGGAAAAGAAAGAAGAAAAATTCTCAGATTTGGGACTTTGGCAGTTAGATAATCTGAAATCGCATGACAGCACTGTTGTGCACAACTGCTGGCGGCTGTTGAAGTTTTATGAGACAAAGCCTGCTATTACAAATCATTCTATCATTGACACTAGCTGCTGTACAGAAAAGTGGATGAAAAATGGAGAACTTTGCATAGGGCTTGTTGGAGACAATGAGTTGAGTAATTCGAATAACATTAAAACTGCATCCAACACATTAATAATCTCAGAAGTTATAATCCTTGAGGAGTCTCATGAAAACAGGGAAACACGTGTAGCTAGTGAGTGTTTGAAGTCTACTGCAACAAATGAAACTGCACTCGACATATATTCTGTAGCAACACCATTTGTGATTTTGAAAGAACGAGTACTGAAGCTTCTGGTTCAGCAATCCAGGAGATATTGGGAAGGAAGAGGCTCCAGGATGAAGATGAAGTTCAAGATCAAGGCTGTGTCCTATCACCCACCTTGAGGACAAGGTGTTTTTTCATGGGGGGGAGATATGATAGGGACATGGACTTCCAAGATTAATAATAATAGTAGAATTAGACTAAGGGGTGTGATATTGTATAAATAAGGGTTTGGGCTAGGTGGTAGTTAGCTTGGGCCGGCCCATAAGGGAATTTATTATTAATAAGAGGGGAGTAGAATAAGGAGGTTAGGCAGCACTTGGGATCTGAACTGGGACCTGGGAGAGACCGAGGGCACTCTCGAATTTGCCTTCAACTGTATCGTTTCTTTTCACTTCTTCAATTTCAGTGTTCATTTTCAACAATTCATCGCCATATTTGCCTGTACCTATCATTTTCCCCTGACTAAAATGTCTGAGATAGACTCATGGCTTTCAAAATGTAGGAATTTATCCGCTCAGTTAAGGCACAGAGACGTTATTGGGCAAGAAGCTATGCTGGATGGCGGCGGTTCACTGCTGCACATCCTAGTGCTGCTCATATTGCCTTGGCTTCTCTTGAAAGAGCAGGCCAGATTAGTTATATGATAACACAGAATGTGGACAGGTAAGTCTGGTCTGCATATACATAATAGGGGACCAATGAGACTACTTTCTTAAATTTCTGTTTCAGGCTGCATCATCGTGCTGGCAGCAACCCACTTGAATTGCATGGTACTGTATATACTGTTATTTGTATTGAATGTGGTTTTACTCTAGCTCGTGAACTATTTCAGGATCAGTTGAAGGCTCTTAATCCCAAGGTTGGTTTTAAATTTTTACTATTTATTTGGATTCAGAGCTAGTGTTTCCTTTAAATACCTATCTCCATCTTAGTATTTGATGACCATGGATAGTCATTCTGTTTTTAAACTCTGCAAGCTTATATTCGTTTTAGTTACTATTCACTCCACGACTTTCACTCATACATTCATTCACAGTTGGAGGTCATCTATGTTCTTTCTTTAGTCTTAGTACTCTGAATTCTTCTGACCCTTCATCAATTGCATTGTCTTGGAAATAAGCATGTAAAATATTTTTAACTTTATGAAGGATTATGCGGTTCACGACTTATAGTTATGCCTCCATGTTAATTACCAATTACAATTGTCACTGTTTCAATTTAAGTGAACAACATCTATTGTGCAGTGGGCAGAGGCAATTGAAAGTTTGGAGTACGACAGCCGAGCAGACAGGAGTTTTGGAATGAAACAAAGGCCTGATGGAGATATTGAGATTGATGAAAAATTCTGGGAGGAGGATTTCGATATCCCCGTCTGTCCAAAATGCAATGGGTTGCTAAAACCCAATGTAAGTCATATTTTGTCATTTTATTTGAAAGATAGCTAATGGCTGTTGTTCAGAGGCAAAGCTGTGGAAGTTCCTTTGTTGTTGTATCATGATGCTTAAAAAGATAAGAGGCCATAATTTGAAAGAAGCATTTGCTCTGTCGATTCAATCAAATCATTGTCCAAAGGACCATTCTAGCTCCTTTTGGGCATGCCCTTATATATTGTAGGGCTGCATCACCAGTAGTCCTGTCAAGATTAGCTTGATTTATGCGGAGTAACTGTTAGTGTAATTTGCAGGTAGTCTTTTTTGGAGATAATGTCCCCAAAGGGAGAGCGGATTCTGCAATGTTGGCTGCCAAAGAATGTGATGCTTTTGTTGCACTTGGTTCTTCTTTGATGACCATGTCCGCGTTCCGACTTATTAGGTAAATGTATTGCATTTAATATGTTTCGACTTGATGACTTCCTTCCTGCATCCAAAAACCTCAGTTCAATTTTCTAAATTTAGAATACAAAATACATGTTTTACTTTGCCTCTTTTCCAATTTGACTAACATAAAACAATTCTCCAATATCTCTATCTTTTCAAAAACCAGAAACCTTTTTTTTTGTGTTTCCCAAGTAAAAATATGACCTAATATATCACCAATAATGGTTCCACCTACAGTAACGAGTGACCTCTCATTGTCATTGTCAGTGACCCCACTTCCTCACCCTACTCCCACTCCACCCCTCCCTCCTCCTCACCCACCCCCTTCTCCCCACCTTTCTCCATTTCTACTCTGCTCACCCCTCACCACCTTAACCATCACCAACACAACCTCTATGATTACAACTACTCTCCTACTACAGTTAAATATAAATATTTCTGATTGACCAACTGCCCATAACGTTTATTACTGGTGATCACTACCGTCTCCAGTGCCATGAGACTTTGGGTGTAAAACTTATTTTTTGCATTGTATTTGATATATATTGGGATCATGTATGAGTATAGTATACCGAAATTCAAAATTTTTATTGGTCTAGTGACTTTATTCAAAATACATAAAATGCTATGGATTTCACGTAGAGTAAATTTTTCAGTGCGATGACAGTATGAACTAGTTTGGGGTGCCCTATCGAATCAACCCTATCACCGTCCATTGCCACCTCTAGCTACCATCTTATCCACTACTGTCATCGACCATCACCGCTGCGTCCGATCATCACTACTGCCATCTTTCAACTAGTGTAATGCCACCAAACGCTATCACCATCACCGACCATCATCACCTTGTCAACTTGTTTCTGATCTTACTTGAAAAACTCATCCTAGCTGTAGCTTCACCATCCTTTTCATTAAAGTAGCAAATTCAGATGTTAAACTTTCAAATTTGGTTTAACAGAACTGCACACAAGGTTGGTGCAGCCACTGCGATTGTGAATATTGGTGAAACAAGAGCTGATGATTTTGTACCTCTAAAAATCAATGCCAGACTTGGAGAGGTAAAGCTCTATTTGTTGCCTTGTAAGGTTCTTGCACTATTAACTTCATTCTGTTTGGCCTTCATTTTTGCAGATACTTCCGAGATTGCTTGACTTTGGATGCCTTGTTATCCCTGCCGTTTAATAAAAGTTCTCTGAATGGGACATATTCATATTCTTCAAAGCTGGGCAGGGTTTTTGGTGTCTTTTGTACAAGTCGTCATCTTCTTCTGTTTCTTTCCTTTCGGATCCTTGATGTAATTGTATGGCCATTGGTATTGAAAATAAAACTCGTTTTTCCTCTTGTGTACACTCTTAAACATAAGGCTGGTGTGGGCAGTGTGGCGTAATTCCTATCAGTTCTTGTATGGTTGCCATCCTGTCATAATTCCTTTTGGTGTGGCATCATTCCTATGTCTGTTCTTATATTGTTGCCATCCATATTTTGGCCGGGGCTAATAAAAAGTGCAGCCAGGTGCACATTGGTGTCCATGCAAGGTGAGGGTCCGGGGAAGATTCCTACTAAAAGTGTGTATAAAGAGTAAGTCTTCCTTTGTCATTTTGGCAAGAGGTCGCGCCCAAGATTTAAATCCGTGACCTGGTCATACAACAACACCATAACCGGTGTGCCCAAGCCCTCCCAAAACTTAAAGGGCATCATAAAATTTTGTATTTTATAATGTGTTTTCTATTGTTTATCTCCTTTTTTCATATTTTCGTTTTCCAATAAAATGTAGAAACCTTAAATATTTTTAAATTTATTAAATTGCACGACTGGTTACATAGAACATGTTTTATAATCTTTATTTCCGTATTGCTTATTTTTGTTTTATTTTCATGAATCAGTAGAAAACATGTTACACAATGTCCCTTGCATTTTTTCTTTTGACAAAATATCCCCTTCAATTCCTTTTTATTTACCCCATGTGCCTTGAATAGGGATGGATTGGGCCCAGCTGCCTAGGTGGCCCAACCTGGGAAGCCGGGACTGGTATGGTTTGTTCCGGCCTGGGACTGGTTTTTCGGTACTGGCATCGACTCGGGACCCGGACTGTGGATAGAATCGGTCAAACTTTGGGCTGGACTTTTTGGGACTGGCCTGCGGGGCCTGGGCCTGATCTGGGCCTAATAGCTACCTTTTCAATTATTTTTAAAATTAAAGTGTGCGTGATCCGAACAGCCGGACAAGTACTGTTTGGGCCCAGACTGGTACTGGTACCGAATCAAACTGCGTCGGTACCGGGCTTCAGTTTTTCACTACCGCGACCTGCTTGGCCCGACCTAAGTTCAACCCTAGCTCTGAATAAAGTTTTAAGAAAATGAAATTGTGTTAAGATTTATTTAAAAAAGGAAAGAATGGATATCAAGAGACAATTGTTTCCTTGAAAACAAACGTATAACTATTTAGGGATGACTTGACTTTGAAAAAGTTTTTTTTTTTTTTGAGGGAGAAAAAGTTTTTTTTTTGTACACACCTAAGTTGTACATGCTCGTTGTACACGTGTTTTGTCAGTGTATAGATTTTTTTTCTATGTTTTGTAAAGTGCTGTGACAAAATTTGGGACAATTCACTTTAATTCTTTAAAGAATAAAAATAATTATTTGTGTATAAACAAAATAGGGTGTGTACATGTGTGTACACGAAGCAACTTTGATTATATTCTTCTCTATGCAACTTGTAAGTGGTGATTGGGAAAGGAAGTAGGGCAAAAAACATAATTGTTTTCATTTTGATTTCAACATAATAATGCTATCCCAATGATGAGCATTTTATAATTCACTAGTGCTTATCAGGGTGTGTAAGTATAGGGAAATATTAATGTCATATTGGTTTAGAGATCTAAATGTGTGAGCTAGCCCTATTTGACTGTTAAAGGATTTCTTGTAAAAAGAACTAAATAGTAACACCACAAAATAAAGTACTAAATAGTAACCTAACACAAATACACAACTTAAATTAAAAGGGAAGCTTAATTACATAAAGATTAATCACATGATGGCAAGGGTACAAATTCTGTTACCACTCTCATTGTGGACTACTAAGTGTTCCCAATGGTAATTTTCATATTTCAAAGGCAATCCAAAGTCATACAATGAAGAACAATTAGCTCAATTCCCCCCTATCTTAGGTAGGGGTGGACTCGGGCCGGGCGGCCCGCCCCAGAACCGGCCCGACCCGGTCACTGTTTGAACCGCCCCGGCTAGGGACCGGTCTGGGTAGGCCCGACCCGCTGGGGTTCCGGGCCAGGCTCAGGCCCCTCAAAAGGTGAACCGGCCCGGTCCGGGCATATTTATTTATTTTTTCTTTTTTCTTTTTTGATTTTTTTTTTTAAGTTTTTGGGTTGAGTTGGGTATTTTGGGCCATTTGAGGTGGTTTGGGGTGGTTTGGGGGTGAGGGGGGTGGGTTGGGGGTTAATTAGGAAAAGCCAAAAAAAAAACTTAAATTGAACCGAGGCCCGACCCGGACCCGGGGGTTACCCTGGCCGGTTCCGGGCCTCCCCTTTCATGAACCGAGGCCCGGCCGGGCACAGGCTTGAACCGGCCTGAACCGGCCCGAGTCCAACCATAATCTTAGGGATGGACTCGGTTCACGTTCTCGGACCAGTAGGGACCAAAGTCAACTGGTTCTCGGGATTGGATCAGACTTGTTATTTTCAGTTGAAGACCTGTGCCCGAACCGCCCCCCATCACCGTTGGTCCCGGTTAGAGCATCTTTAGTGGCGCTATCAATTGTTCAAAATGCAAAGCCACGTAATTTAAATAGACATTGGGATAAGAAAATCCTCTCCAATGGCAATCTCTATTTATATAGTGGTGCTGAGTTGGAAATGAAAAAATCGACATTCTCTATTGCTCTTTCTCATTCTAGCAGGTCTTTTAGACATGCTGACTCAGCAAAAATTAATTAGTTTCGTATCTTGGAGAAGGAAACCCGCCGTATGCCAACGATTTCTCTGCAACTTTCTTCAATGCTCAAATTGAAGCATCCATGTCAATATGTCATTGATAGGAAATTAATCGGCTAAAGCGAATTCCACTTCATTCACAAAAGTTCAATTTAGGAAATCTACACATCTGAACTCAATTTCACATTCGTAGTTCGTATAAACATAGATGATGTATATATATAAACCTAATTCCTGCTAACTTCAATCTGGAGTGGCACAACCGCACAAATATGTTCGTACATCTCTTTTTTCATTTGGAGAAGAAGATATTTGAAAGAAAAGTTATGCTCCGTAATAGCCTATGACAATTTCATAAACGGAAGATGTGGTGTGAATATAAATTCATTCTTTAATTTAGGATTGCATTGGAGCACAAATAATATTTTCAATGTCTGTGTGTCCACGTCAGCTTCACGGGCCTTCTACATAAATGACATGTCCATTTTTTACAAGATACAATCCACGATACCATTAAAGATGCTCTTAGTTTGGAGACCGGAATTGTCTGGTCCGAGTTCCTTTTTTTGTTTTTTGTTTTTGCATTTTAAGGCTTATAGGCATTTTAAAAAAGTGCGTATCCATTTAAAAGCTAAAACTGACAGGAGGGAGGTTGGGAGGGTTTAAACACGTAAAACATTAAAAATAAAATATGAAAAACGAGATTGGATTGGCCCAAAAAAGTATACCCAATGTCAGTCTCAATTCAACGGGGGCCAACCTTCAGGATTGGCTAGTCTGCGACTGGAATCGTCTTGGAACCAGGACTGTCCATGCCTATCCTATTCTCCTCCCATTCTCAAAGTGTATAAGTAGTTTGTGGATACGTCAATGGAAACAATACAAGCTTCCTTGGGGTCCTTAACAAGACCTAATAGTTATGTTGCTATCAAAGCAAGAGAATTTCATTAGACATTTTAACAAACACATATTGTGCACAAGTTTTTTTCCCCTCAAATTCTCTACAAATATAAATCACATCCTATTAGAGGAATGTTTGGATCCGCTTTTTAACTATTTATGCTCCTTAAGGGAGCATAAACAAATATTTGAATGTTTTGGTAAAGTGCAGAATTAATTCTGAATGCTCCAAATTACTCCGGAAGCAGTTTTTAGAAGTGAGAAGATTCGTTTCTACATATTTTTTTATTCTGTTTCTACTTTAAAAAAGCTTAAGCATAATCGATTCCAAACACCATCTAGATCACCCAAATCCCTATCTCCACTACCACTCATGAAGTCACGATTATTACAGAATCCACATAAAATTGCAAAAGTAGGTCATGAACACAAACAATAGCCACTACATACAGAGTATATTCCTACAGACGGAGGGAGTATATTCATGCACTACTAGAAAAAAGGCTATTTGCTGCGGTCATTTTTAGCTATTTGCTGCGGTTCTGAACCGCAGCAATTGGCGGGGCAGCAAATAGTAGGAAATCCTATTTGCTGCGGTTACGAACCGCAGCAAATAACTATTTTTTAAAAAATGAATTTTGACTTATTGTTGCGGTTCCGAACCGCAGCAAATAGATATTTTTAGAAAATGATTTTTGACTTTTTGGTGCGGTTCGGAACCGCAGCAAATACATTATTTAAAAAAATGAATTTTGACTTTTTTAAAAATTCATAATAGATTGTATTCTTAACTGCAACAAAAACTTTTAAAAATTCATATTGTTTTTGTTTTGTTATACTACCAGTATTCAGTGTTTTAACCCAAAACATATCATGTAAATTAAATAAGAAAACAATCATTTCTACAATATTAGTATCTCACAACAGAAATCAAAATCACACTTCCAAAAGAGATAAGTTATACATCAATAAAATTCGTAATTCATACAATTGAGTGTCAATAGTAACAACAATAATTGCAATAATCTAATAGGCCTAATTTGGTCAAGGGGGGCTTGAATATACAATTGCAACCCGGGAGCTGACATTGATCCAGAACCATGGCTATGCCTGTATGGCCAGCTTTGTACCTACAAGCATATGAAAAATCAATTAGTGCTTTATCAACCCTCTTACATGTATAAGGCTCCATTTGGTTAGAGGAAAATATTTATTTGAAACATCAATTAGTACTTAATCAATGTAAGGTTCTTAAGTAGTTGACAATGTTTTTATCTTGAGTAGAATCTGAAGTAACTAGCGTGAGATATGTGATGACCTCGAATAAGTCAGTCAAACAAGCACCTAAACTACAGAAGCAACTTACAAGTTCACACATTTCATAGAAAGAAAGTCCACCACCATAACTGGAATGTTCTGTTCTTCAAGATGAAAACTCTTACCAGAGCGTTCTTGATTTCCTGAAGAAACTTTGAAAGTGCAGAATCAGATTGTTGTCATATTTCATGGATGAATATATACTTAGCATATTAAATAAACCTGCAGTTGATCACATCAAGAAAACCAATGTGTTACATAAAGCATACATTAAACTCCATGTAGTTCTAGGCAGCAAGTAAGCATAATAATGTCAATTATATACTCTGTATTATGATGTGGATGTACTTTTTATTTATTTATAAAGTTCATACACTATAAAGTAATATTTTGTACATAGTAAAAGTGGCAGGATAGCTATTCTTCACCTGATAAAAGGTACTAAATAATATAAATAAACACTAAAATGAAAATTGTTAATCCATTAAGAAAAACGGAAGCACATGAAAGAGAAAATGAACAATAAGAAAGTTGATATCAAGGGTGGATTACCAATTGAAGCTAAATGTTGCTTCCTCTTTGATACTTTTTTCCCTTGCTCATAGGCTTTTTTTATTCCAAGTTATGTGTTTCCCAATCCCAACCAGTCTCCCTGTTTTCTGCAGCAAGGCGCTCTTCAAAACTGGTCCGATGAATCACAAAAAATAAATCAGTTTGCCAAGTGATGCATTTCTGTGGTGGTTTCAAATAATGAAAAACAATATGCAAGCTAATGTATTCTCCTTGATTCCAAATCTCAATATTTCAGCTATTATGAACTTTTACACACTTAGTGGTCCAACTAAATTAACATTTGTAACAACTAAAGAAGGTATCATATATGTCCACTTACTTTTTGAAAACACTGAATCCATCCATTTTAGCAACTTTATTACCTGGCATAGCAAATCATTTTCTGAAAAAATAAATAAGAAAATTGACAATCTGAAAAAAGAAATAAGAAAATTGACAATTCGGAAAAAATATAAGGCTGGTGATACAATTACTGAGAGAGTCTCTAATTGTATTCAATAATAGATAATAGTGTAGGGATATTTGGGTTTCGATTTCACTGGCCATAGCCATTCGTTTCATAAGGCCATCACCCTCTACAAACTGTGGCAATGACAAATTTGCTAGAACTGAACCAGAAGGTTGGGCATGGACAACAACCTTATCTAGTTCCTTCCTCCTCCTTAGCCTCTCAGTCTCTTCTTTGATTTTTTCAGATTCGTCCAAGTGAGGGCAAGATTACTGGTGCTTACGTGAAGATATGGATACACTAGCTATACTGATGCTAACTTAATCTTTTCTTATACATGATCAATTCAATTAAAAAACATTTTTTATCTATAATAAAACGAACTAGTGTTCGAACTCAATAGAAAAAAGTAACTAGAATAAAGCAAAGGTTGCATATTAAGTTAAGGTAGAACACTTCATATCAAATTGAATGTGTAGAAGATAAATAGAGATCCGTACGTCGTCCAGATCGAGTGATCACCGAAGCGAATTAGTGCTTACCTACAGTTATTGAAAATCAACTGGCCGGCCAGTACATCTCAACGTCTCAGGCCAGAAAATCAACAAACCAGCCAATACATCCTTCTGCCTCCACCTAGCAAAATGAATTCGACCTCTTCCGCCACCCGATCTGATCCTCTCCAGCAAAAGAAGGCGTGAGGCGGCGTTGATAGGTGGAGGCGCGAGACAGCGTTGATAGATGGAGGCGTGAGGCGGCGTTGCTAGGTGTAGGCGCGAGGCGGCGTTGCTAGGTGGAGGCGCGAGACGGCGTTGCTAGGTAGAGACGCGAGTCGGCGTTGCTAGGTGGAGGCGCGAGGCGGCGGGGTCGCGAGCTGGTGGCGGTGCGAGACGGAGGCGATACGCAGTGGTGAGATTCAAGAGTCGAAGGGTTTGCCTTTGGGTGCGGGAGGGAAGAGCATGGGAGGCGATACGCAGTGGTGATATAATAGGATGTCGATAAACGAAGCTCATTTGACCTAGCAAATAATCAAAAGTAAATTACGTATTTGTGCCTCCAATTGTAGCTAAAAAGTCAATTTGCTGCGTTTTATATTTGACCGAAGCAATTAACCAAAAATATATACCATTAGTTGCGGTTCTCCGCTACCCGCAGCAAAAACATAAAAAAAAATTAAAATTAGAAATATTATAAGTATTTGCTGCGGTTTTGATATGAACGCAGCAAAAAGTATCAAATTCCCAACTTTTTGCTGCGGTTGTATTAGAACCACAGCAAATACTTATAAATTTTGCCTATTTGCTGCGGTTTATCTAAAAACTGCAGCAATTGGGTAGCAGCAAATAAGGAAAATTCTAGTAGTGATGGCAGAGTGATATTCAGTTATCTGTCTTGAAAGGCGAATCTCCTCTGTTGTTTCTCAAGAATTATCTAGAAAATACTTATTCACACTGTAATTTAAAGAAATCTAGAAATATAATATCCAAAAGAATGAAAAGATGATCCGTCCATTTCCATTTCTATTTCTATTTCAGCGGAAAAGTAACTACTGCACTATTTTGTGTAGGGTGATTTGTTCATCTTAAGCAGTCAAGTTCAGCGTTTGGAGAAAATCGGGTTGATAAGACAAAAAAGTGGGTTACTATGTTTTTCTAATTCATTTAAAAAATTGAATGAAACTGTGTTTTTATATCCATTACATTAAATTTTATAAAATTACAAAGCATAAGTTTTTTTTTTTTTTTCATTTCTTAAAAATATATTAGTATGGTAGCAGTTTTGCCTAACACTGGAGGGAAAGAATAAAAAAAAGCACACTGAATAGATTAACAGTGATCCAAGACAAGAAAAGAATAATAGAATATGTAGGGCAATGAAGAAGAATACATACAATACCTTTTTAAACCACAATTTCCAAGTAACTTACCTTTCCAAAGAATCTCAATGAGTTTAAAAGGAAAAACACGAACTTAATGGCCCCCAATCTTCAAAAATTTCTTTCCTGAACCCTCAAATAGTCTCATTCAAGATTTAACAAGTTTGGGGGGAGATGGGGGGAAGAACAATGGTGATGATGGTCATCCTTGTGATGGCATGTGCTTCTTTCGGTTCCGGGTCCACCGATCAGCACCGGAAATGGACATGGATTTCATCAGGTTCTGATGGATCATCCTCGCCCTCGTCCTCGTCCTCATCACCACCGGTTTACACTCAAGCAGGACCGTCTTCAATTGTTCTGCCGCTCTATGGCAACGTTTACCCCAAGGGGTATGTGATTCTACTTCTCTGTGTTCCTGTTTGCTTTATCATGCACACACACTTACTTAAACATACATGCATATATGCAATGGCGTATCCAGAAATTTTTGTCGGTGGGGGCGGACTGGCACTAACTACCTCACATGTCATAAACAACCACATTAAGATAAAATAGTGTAAAATCAAATAAAAAACAAAATATTCGTGGGACAAAAATATTACTCCGTACGATATACTCCCTCCGTCCCCATAAGTTTGTCTCGTTTTACCTTTTCCGTCCGTCCCACTAAGTTTGTCCCATACCATATTTGGTAACATTTGAGTGGTTAGAATTCATTCTTACTTTATTTACACTTTATCAATTCAATACCAACCACACAATTCCACTTTTTCTTAAAAACCACACCACACCCCTCCGTCCCAAACTTAGGGGGACGGAGGGAGTAATACTTAAAAGTTTCACGGAAGATAATTTTTTACTTTGCTAAAAATAAATTTTAATCACATATTTTGTAATTTATTCAAAATTATTTTAGCAATAAGAATCAAATAAGAAATGAGTCAAATATTTATTTAGAATTAACTTAAGTAACGAATGCACAAGTATGTTTAAAAATCTATTTATATTAAATGTGAGAATGTAATTGTAAAACTTCACAAATTATATGCAAATTTTTTAACTGTAATTAAATTGAAATAGTTCAAAGTAAGCCAAAATTTAAATACAATGTAAAAGTAACTTTAAATTGGTTTAGAGCTCTAGTAAAAAAAACTAAAAAAGTAATTTAGAGATCTTGTAAAAAAAAGTAGTTTAGAGCTCTCAGTAAAAAAAAGAGTAGTTTAGAGCTTCAAATAGTAAAACAAAACAAAAAAGGTTGAGAAGATGAGAGTCAAACTCTAGACCAAGCAGGAAATCTGAAACACGGACCACCTACAACACCACTCCACTGCAGCCTATGTAGCACCGATACCGGTACGCGGAAACGGGTACGAGGATACGTCAAAACAAAAAAAAAGTAGGGTACGGATACGGGGCCATATTTATAAATATTAAAAGTTATGGGGGTGTATTTACAAATATTAAAAGTTACAGGGGTCTATTTATAAATATTAAAAATAAATATTTTTTGAAAATACACACACACACACACATATATTCATTGCATTAAAACATTTTCCATTTTCAAGATACTTAGTAATAAATTCATAATATTTCTCATATACACTAGTGCATCTCGAAATATAAATATAGTCAATAAGTCATTAATTTAAAATGAGAAATAAGTCTAACAACTACAATCTTGAAATTAAAAGTGCAAGTACCCAATTTGGAGTATGAGTTAATGACTTAATTCGGATATAGTCATATAGGCCCATTATTTGATTACCAAGTAAAATGTAGTTTTAGATTTTCATATTTTTTAGAATTTTATTAAGTAAATTTTGAGATTTTGTTTTTTTAAAAAAATTGATACGGGTATCCGTCAGGATACGAGTATCGGAAACTTTCAAAAAATTACAAAAAAAATGGAAACTTTTAAAAATTGCAGATACGGCCTGGGAACGTACGGTACGAGTATCCTAGAGTATCAGATACGGGAACGTATCGGATACGCCGATACGCTACCCTAGGGAAGTATCTGTGCTTCATAGACTGCAGCTTCTGATATGTTATTTAGTTCGTTTAAAACATATAAGTTACTCTTATTAATACCTATATATATATATATATATATATATATATATATAATTTTATATTTGATATATATATATATAGGGTATGGTTCATGTGAGAACACTCTCTTAGGAGAGAAATGAGAACAAATCTTGATCATTTAAAATCTCAAATCAATGATATTAGATCATTAACGAAACGGTGGCATAATTGAAAATTTACCCAACTTCAAATCACTAACGGAGAGTTAATCACGTCAAACTAACTGAGAAATTAACAATGAGTAAATAGTGCTCCGTAACTGAAAAATTAGCAATGAGTAACCTATAAGTCATATATGCTTTCCATTAAATCTGCTTACGTCACTTTCCATTTAGATGCTTTCCACTAACGGATATGCTTGGTTGTGTTAATATCCACCATATTTTATTAATACTACTTCGTACAATTTACTATTTGTTTTCTTATTAACTACAACATATTATGTATATATTTCATCTATATATTGTGCACCTTTTTGTTATCACGATGCACTTTCATAAATATTTTTCTTTTCCAAACCTTTTTGTGCATTTATATTATTTTTATAGTGCGGAACTTTAAAAGTGTACTCATCATTTATCATGTCAAATAAACTTATGATTGGTTAGGGTATGATTTTGGTGGGATTTTTGAAGTGATAAATGAGAATGACCTAAAACGTGTGATGCACATTTTAGTTAATGATGTTGCACATTTGAGGTAAACATAATGCAAACTGGTATAACAATTTGATTTGTTGTTGTTGTTATTATTATTATTATTACTATTATTATTATTATTATTGTTATTATTATTGTTATTATTATTGTTATTGTTATTGTTATTGTTGTTGTTGTTATTATTATTATTATTATTATTATTATTATTATTATTATTATTATTATTATTATTATTATTATTATTATTATTATTATTATTATTATTATTATTATTATTATTATTATTATTATTATTATTATTATTATTATTATTATTATTATTATTATTATTATTATTATTATTATTATTATTATTATTATTATTATTATTATTATTATTATTATTATTATTATTATTAACATATGAGAATGATGTAAAACGATACACATCTTGGTAAATGATGTTGCACATTTACGGTAAACATAATGCACATTTTGAAGTGGTATAACAATTTAATTTATTTTAAAATGTAGTTGCACTTTGTGATTCATGACAAACACATTTTTTTTCAAATCATGTGCAATTGTTACGATCAAAATTATTCTCATTTCTCTTTTAGGATATGATTTTGGAGGCAGCGATTTCTCACGTGATAAATGAGAATGACCTAAAACGATGCAAGTCTAGGTTAATGATGTTGCACATTTATGGTAAACGTGATGCACAATTTAAAGTAATATAACAATTTAATGTATTTGAAAATGTAGATGCACTTTGTAATTGATGACAAACAATTTTATTCCCAAACCATGCACAATTGTTAACGATTAGACTCATTTTCATTTCTATTTTAAAATATGATTTTGATGGGAACAATTTCTTATGTGACAAAATGAAATGACCTAAAATGATGCACATCTTGGTTAATGATGTTGCATATTTATGGTTAAAATAATGCACAATTCAAAGTGGTATAACAATTTAATTTATTTAAAATTGTGGCTGCACTTTGTGATTGATAGCAATGCACATTTTTGTTTCACATCATGCATAGTTTTTGACGATCAGATTCATTCTCGGTTTTCTTTTAGATCGATGTCTTATTTTATTCAAACTCTATTAATTATATCATTTAGTGTTTTAATATAGTTATTATCGAACTATCGATTGTGATAACTGAGTAATTAATTCTATTATTCATGCATTGCAACCAAAATAATTGTACATTTACATTGTGTCAAATGAACAATTGTGCACATTCATAATTTCAAGTTAATTTCATCATTTTTATTATTGCTAGCTTAACATGTATGCACTTTTAACAATATTGTTGTGTAATTTTTCAGTGAGCTATGCACATTTATTCAACTATTGTGCACCTTACTCTATCTTTTTTACAATACACATTTTGAAAAATAACTTGTTACGATCTAAAGACTAAGAGGCTTATTATTATTATTATTATTATTATTATTATTATTATTATTATTATTATTATTATTATTATTATTATTATTATTATTATTATTATTTTAAATGAAACTAAAAATTATTATTAAATAATAATCATATGAAAATGCACCATCATACGTAAAATGTGAAAACCAAATAAAAAGGTTTTGAAAGAATATAGCTATTGACAATGAATTACATAAACTAATACATTAAATAATTATCTAAATACTCCTTAGTTCCGTAGGTTAAATACTCCTTAGTGGAGAGAGCAATTAAATGTACCTCTATAAAAAGAAATTTTGACCAAAAAGTTGACTTGCAATTATTATCAAGTTGAAAAATAAAAGCTATCAGTATCGAAGTTACGTAACAACACGGTAATACGGAGTACATAGAAATGTGGAGCATCCTAAAATATAATAACGGCGCGTCCACTTATGCCGTTAATACTAAAACGGTATCTTATTAGATCATACGAAATTAATGGTAGAGATGCATTCTTATTTCTCTCCTTAGATGATATTCTCATTTGATCCAAACTCTATATATATATATATATATATATATAGGGAGCGGTTCCGGTGAGAAAGGATTCCCAGGAGAGAAATGAGAACATATGATCACCGTTGAGATCCTTTATCCGATGGCCAATTTTTACAATTCAATTAAGAACTAAAATCCCGAAAATCAAGGGATTAGTAATGGAGCTCAATAAATTTTGCAATACGTTAATACATTAGGGGCATCTATGTAATCTTAACCTCCACATGCAATAAATTATACGGAGTAATGTGGAAGTTTTAATTAGCTTGACAAATTTAGAGCCCGTTTGGTAGCATCAAAATCGGCTGTTTTGGCTGATTCTGCTGAAATTTATGATATTCTGGCTGGAGTGGCTGTTTTGGCTGATTCTGCTGATTTAAGAAAAAAATATTTTAAAAATATATTTTATTAATAAATTAAAGAAAAAATTATATGTAAAAATATCTAAAATGGTCCTCTACAGTAACTTCAGCCAATACAGCCAGAAAAGTAACTCCAACCTTACTTTTTCGGCTTATTACACAATTCAGCGCGCGAAAGTAAAAGTTACGTGTTTGGTGAAAAAGCTGGCTGATAAGCCTGATAAGCCGAAAAAGAGTTCTCCAAACGGGCTCTTACAAGCATTCAAATTCATAGTAACACGTGGGCTTTACCGCTTTAATTTGTCAAATCTTCCACCAAGACACTCTTTCATACCACCAAGACACTCTTTCATTTTTTTTTACGAAAACGTATTTCTTTTTTAATTAGAAGTTCGAATTTCAATTTTTTTTTTAATTTTTTGCATTAATCAGGCAATTTTATTTCAAATTAAATATCTCCTCATAAGTATTAAACATCATTGAGTCAAACGTTGCACTACAATTTTGTATACATGCACTTTTATTAAAAACAATATGCACAAGTAATATCAATTGTTAAATATTTGAATTCTTAACAAATAGTCATCTTAATAATCGACACTCTTTAACTTGCACTTTCTAAAGATTACACTGCACTTTAAACATGCATGTGTGCACTTCCATACATTTGTAATCATAATGATTTAAAATAAATGAAAGTAAATATACATGCAAATTAAATGTATAGAAAACAACAGTATGATATCATGCTTTATAAACTTCTAAATTAATCCTTTTTATAAAATGAAATACATTGTAATAATGTGTGCATCATTACATAAACAAAAATGCACTATTATATTGCACCTTATAAACTTTTATATATGCACTTTTCACAAAAGGAAATGCACCTTTCTTTCTTTCTTGCTCCATCCATTTTAGTGCAATCATAATAATGAGAAAGTGAAACATACATAATTGTGTGAGTGCATAAAAAATTATAGAATATAATACAGTAGCAAACTGACAGTGCATTAAATAATTCGTGTGAGTGCACTTATGGTTAGTTAAAAAGGAATATCATAGCATACAAAAACTAAATAACATGACATAAAAGAAATCAAATTTTGGATAAAAAATTGAAAGTAAGAACTTGTATTTTAGTGCAAGTAAACGAAATGGTTAAAAATATAAACACATATCCAAAAATAATATTGTAAAACAAAATGTGCATTACATAAAACAGTTTAGTGCATCGTAATAAGAAACTCAGTGCAATTAAAGTAATACGTTTGTTTAATTCAGCAAAAACTTCTATATACAAACAAAAAAAATATATCCAGGAATAAATATATGTAGGCATATAGCCCATAAAAATCACAAAATGGAAAAGTGACATGAAACCCATAAGCTAGATAGCATCTCCGTAGGTAGCTAAGTTAATTAAGAAAAAGTTGAATTCATTAATATAATTCATATCTAGAAAACGCTTTGGGTGGATAAGGAACAAGTTATGGTGGAAGTCAAGACAGAAAAATACTCTGTACATAGCGTGAGAAAGACATTGATAAGGAAACAAATTGGTGAAAACCAATTAAGGAAAGAAACGTGAAATGTAATCAAAATTAAAAAGTCATAAATACCCTATGGGAGTATAAATCACACGAGTGAATTAGGATGAGATCCAATGGATAGTATTTATTCTTATTTCTCTCCTAAGATGTCTTTCTCACTTGATCCTATATATATATAGGGGTCGGGTGGGGGTTGAGGGGGGGAGCTGCCCCCTGCCCCCACGCTGCATCCGCCACTGCATATATGCACACACACACACATATATATATATATATATATATATGTACATACGGACATACAAGTGTGTGTGTGTCTATATATGTGCCCACGTACATAGATACATACTTATATGTGTTTGAGTCTGTCTATACGTACATACATGATACACTACATATATAAGCCCAAGAATCTGAAGTATAATGTCATAAAGAATTTGTTAGGTAAGTGCATGAATTTCGTCAGATAATGTGATTGTTGTGGATTCTCTCAATGGAAAGAGTATGATTTGCAAAGATTGTTTTCATTAATGTCACATATATTGCTTAAAGGGAATTGAATATTTATCTCTCAGATTTTATTTTGTCCAAGTGGATGTTGGGCACCCTTCAAAGCCTTATTTTCTTGATCCGGATACAGGAAGTGACCTTACTTGGCTTCAATGCGATGCTCCCTGTGTCCATTGTACAAGGGTATAACATAATTGTCTTATTACATTTCTACAACATGATATAGACATACCTCATTTTTGCTTTTCATAATGAGAGAAGTATTTCAATCCTTCAAATCCCAGACACATCACCCTTTCTACAAGCCCAACAATGACCTTGTGATTTGCAAGGACCCCCTTTGTGCCTCTCTGCATCCAGCTGATTATAAATGTGACACTCTAGAGCAATGTGATTATGAGGTCGAGTATGCTGATGGCGGTTCATCTCTCGGTGTCTTGCTCAATGATGTCTTTTCTCTTAATCTTACCAGTGGGGTCGCGGTTAAACCTCATCTGGCTCTCGGGTCAGTATCTTCCTTAATCTCATGAAGCCCATGAGTTTTAGATTTTAGACATATTAAGGTGTTTTTATGCTTCCAATTTGAACCAGGTGCGGATATGATCAGATACACGGTCCATCTCACCACCCTTCAGACGGGGTACTTGGCTTTGGAAAAGGAAAAACCAGCATTCTATCTCAGCTAAAGAACCTTGGTCTGGTGAGAAACGTGGTTGGCCACTGCTTGAGTTCACGAGGTGGAGGGTATCTCTTCCTTGGGGATGATGTTTATGACGCTTCTCGTGTCACTTGGACACCAATGTCACATGATATCACGTAATGTGCACTTCTCCTATGCAAACACCCCCATCCCATCCTAAGTAAAGCAATGAAAAGCAAAATGGTGAGTTTTGAGTCTAAATATGAGAAGGTAAAAATGACAGGAATCACTATGCTCCAGGGCCCGCAGAACTACTTTTTGGCAGTAAAAGTACCGGAGTAAAGAATCTACATGTGGTGTTTGACAGCGGGAGCTCTTTTAGCTATTTAAATACGCAACCGTATGAAGCTTTACTTTATTCAGTAAGTTCTTACATTCGTTCTTCCCCCGGAGCTTCTTCCTTTTCATTTCATGACCATGAGTGGTGCCACTTGTTCTGGTAGCTGGAGAAAGAACTGAGAGGTAAGCCCCTAAAAGAAGCAGATGATGACCCAACTCTACCCTTATGCTGGAAGGGAAGGAAGCCTTTCATGAGCATCAGCGAAGTCAAGAAATACTTCAAGTCCTTCTCACTCAGCTTTGCCGGTGGATGGAAATCCAAAACTCTGTTTGAGATCCCCCTGAGTCATATCTTATCATCTCAGTAAGTGCTTGTAATTAACACTTTCTAAGGGCTTGTCTGGTTTTGGGATTACAGAGGGGTGGAAGGGGAAGGGCATTATATTTCTTGATCAAATTAGTATTATCTCTACATTTAGATGGTTGCCCATAAAGTGAAGTTAAAAAACTATATAGACACACATGAGCTAACTAATCACAGTTATTTGTAGTCTTAAACTAAGAATAGACAAGTTGGTAAAAATAAAATCAAACCATCCCCTTTCGTTCCCTCCGAAATCCATGAACCAAACGAGCCCTTAAATCTTATACTTATACTTGTATGGTATTGTGGCAGTCAAAGGGCAGTGTATGCATGGGAGTTCTGAACGGCACTGAAGCAGGACTGCAAAATTTCAACATAATAGGAGGTATGATATTTCAACTCTTCAATTGCTTGGATAATACAGAATGGAACACGGAACACTGGCTTAAAGAAAAAGCTGAATCCTTGCTTTGGGTTTGTGAAACAAATTTTAAGTATTTACTTAAAATTGATCGCGAATAATAAAATGTGAGAATATCGGGTACAATCTCTAAATATGAATCCTCTGATTCTTCACTTGCAATTTGATATGAATATAATTAAAGAATTTAATTAATAATTAAAGAATTTAATTAAAAATTAAATCTCTAATTCTTCAAATATTTGAACGTTCTACGGATCTTCGAATCTTCGTTCTTGAGATCTTCGAACCTTCGTTCTTTGGATCTTCAAATCTTCTTGAATAAAGAATTCAGCTTAAAGGGCCTCCGGTTTTCAAGTGGCTTGATCTTCAACAAAAGGGCCGTTTTATGACTTGATCTTTTGTTGAAGGGCCTCCCGGGATATATGGCTTGATCTTCAGTTGAATCTTGATTCAATTTTCATATGAATATCTTCAAATCTTCAAAGATTCGTTCTTCATATCTTCGAATCTTCAAAGCTTCGTTCTTCAGATCTTCGAATCTTCGAGCTTCGTTCTTCAGATCTTCGAACGTTCTTCAACTTTTTTCTTTGTTTTTATCAAGAATAGATGAAATCACAAAGGATTAATCATATATTCTTGACAAAAAACGTGGCTTGATATCTTCCGATGCTTCGGAATCCTTCAGAGCCTTTCGGGAGTTCTTCAGAGCTTTTCTGCAGCGTTTCTTCGTCTGGAAGTTCTCCTCCATTCCTCTCAACTGAGACCCCTATTTATAGGTGTGGAGGGGGTGAAAATATGGCTTTAGGGTTCCCAAAATTCGTCCATATTATGTGGGCCCTAATTAAAATGGGTTTTGGGCTCTATTTGCTTGCATTTAATAGCTAGAAAAATCAGCACTTATATAATGTATCTGGACAACCTTTTTAACAAGGTTCGCAGCCACTTTCCATGCATACAGACATATTTCTTAATCAGATTCATTGCTCTCTTTATCAATTGGGTATATCTCTTATTATACTGGGCCACAATTTAGTAATGGGCTCAAAATTAATAGGATCGGTCCATTCTTTTAAAGATTTAATTCATAATTAAATTAATTGGATATTTTGAATGATCCAAATTAATTGAATTAATAAATTTTATCTCCAGAGATCCATAACACTATTTCCTTCTTGATAAGGCCCAACAACCATCACGGTATCAGTTCACCGGAATCTAATGCTGGCCCAGTTGCACTTCAAAAAGACATAATGATAATCTGAATCGGCCCAATATTTTTTATATGTCTACAAATGCCCCCTCGAGACTTGCTTGAATGTCTCAGACGAGTGAAAAGGAAGTCTCGACATACGTTGACAAAAATCACTTATATTGATTTAAGACGTGATCATCCCTGTAAGGCTCTTAACCAAGCAGGCCCAAAACTTTCAAAGTTTATGACCAAGAATTAAACTCACCCGGAAGTCCGTTTAAAGTTTACTCCGTATTATTTTGCAAAGCTGATCCAAATGATAAAATAGCTTTAAAGCACACGTAGCTTAAAAATGTGTCTGCTAGCCAATTAATTCAACCAATCGGCTCATTGAATCTAAGCCTTCTAAAATTTCTACAGAGTACGGAGTACAATTCTTTTGTCATTCGAATTGAAGAGTTCTAGTTGAACTCTTATCATCCAAAGAAATGTATTCCCGGTAGAACTCATTCTGTGTTCTATCTGGGCTGCCTTACTACTCCGTATTTAATGTTATAAATAGCGGACGATATCAGTATCTTCCTTCAGCAGATCTCAATATTCAGCAAGAAAAATATCCATAAGGTAACTTTGACTGTATCCTTCCCTCTTTTATTTTCTTTCGTTGCTTTTCTCTTGTAGAATGCAGGGACGAATTTCGAGATTGCAGGGAAGAATTGCCGGAGGCAAACATCAGCCGTACCAAAATTCATCTCAGTTGATCAATATCAGCTCCCAATCGGCGTGAGAAGTCTTGGAGGCTCGTTTGTTTCCGCCAATTAATCTGGGGGGAAAGCAGAGGTTTTCAATTGTTGCTCCAGTACTAAGAAGCGAAGAGGAGCCTGGCTCCCGATATCGTCTGAGAGCAAGATCTTGCTGCCGCCGCTGGTTCGATGAGTGATTGAGAACTTAATCTGTCAGAATTGTTGCTGCTATACGTTCTTGGAAGATCAGATGTCCATGGCAGCCGCTGTCGTTAATTGGAAGCTGAGGCTGTGCCGGAGGAGATGACGGAGTTGATTTTGTCGCTGGCGCCGTTCGCTGGAGAGAGTTTTCTTCGCGCTTATGTTAGCCGATGAACTCGATGGCTAGGCTGCTGGACTCCCTTGCGTGAAGATGACCAGGGATGGGATCTGGCTATGAAGATTGGGCTTTTGGGCTAGCTTTATCAATTGGGCTCCAAATGAGCTAGAAAATAATAAGGACATCCGATTTTATACTACTTCGAGGTCTTTGATCATGGCGTCACTTATTGAAGAGGAAGGAGTTTGACCAATTGCCGGTTGTTGGTGTCACTTGGGACCCTTTGTTGGGATGACACCGATTTAAGGAATCAGGCCGATTCCCGATTGTCGGTGCCGCTTAGCCCTTTGTTGGGATGGCACCGATTTAAGGAATTAAGCTGATTTATGATCGTCGGTTGTAGGTGCCGCTTAGCCCTTTGTTGGGATGGCGCTGATTTGAAGAATTAAGCCGATTTCCGATCATCGGTGCCGCTTAGCCCTTTGTTGGGATGGCACTGATTTAAAGGATTAGGCTGATTCTTGATCGTCGGTGCTTCTTAGCCCTTTGTTGGGATGACACCGATTTGAAGAATTGGGCCGGTTCCCGATCGTCAGTGCTGCTTAGCCCTTTGTTGGGATGGCGCTGATTTAGGGAATTAGGTCGGTTGCTGATTGTCGATGCTGCTTAGCCCTTTGTTGGGATGACACCGATTTGAAGAATTAGGCTGATTCCCGATCGTCGGTGCTGCTTAGCCCTTTGTTGGGATGGCACTGATTTAAGGAATTAGGTCGGTTGCTGATTGTCGATGCTGCTTAGCCCTTTGTTGGGATGGCCCCGATTTGAAGAATTAGACCGATTCCTAATCGTCGCTGCTGCTTAGCCCTTTGTTGGGATGGCACCGATTTAAGGAATTAAGCCGATTTCCGATCGTTGGTGCCGCTTAGCCCTTTGTTGGGATGGCACCAATTTAAAGGATTAGGCCGATTCCCGATTGCCGGTGCTGCTTAGCCCTTTGTTGGGATGACACCGATTTGAAGGATTAGACCCCTTGCCGATCGTCGGTGCTGCTTAGCCCTTTGTTGGGATGGCACCGATTTAAGGAATTAGGTCAGTTGCTGATTGTCGGTGCTGCTTAGCCCTTTGTTGGGATGGTGCCGATTTGAAGAATTAGGCCGATTCTTTATTGTCGGTGCTGCTTAGCCCTTTGTTGGGATGACACTGATTTAAGGAATTAGGTCGGTTGTTGATTGTCAGTGCTGCTTAGCCCTTTGTTGGGATGGCACCGATTTGAAGAATTAGACCGATTCCCGATCGTCGCTGCTGCTTAGCCCTTTGTTGGGATAGCACCGATTTAAAGAATTAGGCCGATTCCCGATTGTCGGTGCTGCTTAGCCCTTTGTTGGGATGGCACCGATTTAGGGAATTAAGCCGATTCTCGATCGACGGTGCGAAGACCGGCCACTTTGTCGATTTGAAGATCGGCTATTTTGTCAATATGAAGATCGAAGTGGCATGGGATAGTGGCCCCATGCTCATTGAGGAGATTGACGTCAGAGGTCAATGGATAGAGATGTCGGAGCAGCTGCTGGCTAGAGCTTTGTTGATGCGGCAAAGAGAAGTTTCATGGAGCTTGAAGCGGTTTTGTCAGAGCTTGAAGCGGTCTTGCTGGAGCTTGAAGCGGTTTTGTAGGAGTTTGTAGCGGTCTTTCCAGAGCTTAAAGCTATCTTGTTGAAGCTTGAATCGGCCTAATAGGAGCTTGTAGCGGCAGGAGTTTGTAGCGGTCCAGCAGGAGCTTGTAGCAGTCTGATAGGAGCTTGTAGCAGCAGGAGCTTGCAGCGGTCCAGCAGGAGCTTGTAGCGGTCCGGCAGGAGCTTGTAGCTGTCTTACCAGTTTTGCCGATTACAAACGATGATGTTTCCCTTTATCCTTGTGAAGAAGATGACACTGCCGGTTCAAAGCTTTAGAGGCACCATCAATGCTACTCACATCGGCGCCACCTGTTCCGTTGTTGGGATGATGGTGTTGTTGTGGAGACGCCGTTCGAAGCTCAACTCAATCCACTTCCGATGAGGAGGAGATCAAAGAATTCCTTATGCCTTCGCCGTTCATCTAACTTTTTTTGTAAGCCTTTTTCTGACATTTTTTTTTGAAAAAAATGACTTGATTGGGATTTATTTTGTTATAACTGAACTCAAAAATGAAACTTTTGAGCTGCCTACGTACTCCTGTGAAGGAGATCAAGTCAAACATAGTTCAAAGTACCATTTGAATAGGTAATTTCAAGGGGTGGGGTGCCGCACACAGTTTTAACTCATGCGAGCCAGGAGCTTGCCGTACACATTTTAAACTCTCGTGGGCCAAGAGTATCTATGATTATGCTCACCCATAGACAAAGTGAGATGTTTTAGCAGTTTAGCCACTTACAACATCATTGGTGGTTTAAGCCTTTCAACACTTTATTTGACATATCAAGGGTACTGAATCTTCATATTGGTCTTCATATTGACCATGGGTGTGCACAATGGTCACTGGTTTGACTTTAAATGCATTCCCATAGGTCACTTTCACATCAGTTTCTCGTTTCATACGAGATGGGATAAAACTTCTATACTCATTAAGACTTTGCTTTTCGAGAGGAACTTTAGCAGATGTATTGCGTTCATGTTTCAATCCCAATCGTTCATGAACAGACGTTCTCTTGAAGTTTTGTCCCGTGCATGTGTCTTCAACGCGTTTCATCATCATTGAGCTCGTTCCAAGCCGTTCTTGTAAAGTCTTCTTCATGATCTTCTTTGGATTTGGCCCCATTCTGTCAAAGATGGCGGGTCTTGATCTTGCCTCCCCAATCCGATCAAAGACAGAATACTTCGGCTTAGAAGTCACTTCGTCTTCTTCATCAACACTAATATGATGCGTTGCAGCTCTATTTATGAGGATCCTTATGGGTTTCGGCTGAATATAACTCAATCCTGTGTGCCCTTGAAGATCGATCTGCTTCGGTTTTCCTTCACCATCAGCTTTCGGAATGAGTTTTCCCAAAATCGGTTCGTTGGGATTATACCCAACCTTGGCCAGAAGTTTGTATGCGTTTGGATTAAATCCTTCATTTGTGCGTGCTTTAGGGAGCTGAAATGCCTTAACATCATTCATACTTTTTACTTCCTCCTCAGATGTGTTTTGAGGAGGCTTTGATATTTCAATCTTTGCAAGAGGGAATGTAAGCCCTTCAACGCCTTCAACAAGCTTTCCTTTCAGCTTTGGTCCAATCAAGGGGCGATATTCTTCCTCTTGTCTAGCATTGTCATCTTTAGAAATTTTGGTCTTTAGGTAAAACTTCGCATCTGCAAAGTATGTCTCGGCTTTTGTGAATGGAGTTTCATCGGCCACTACCTTCTTTACAACGCCATTTTGCTCATACATGAAGCATTGGTGCCATGTTGAAGGGATTACACCGTTCTCATGGATCCATGGGCGTCCTAGAAGGAGATTGTATGAAGCCTTTGCATCAATCACATGGCATAGAGTGTTTGCCTTCAGTCCGTCGATGATCAAATCAAGACATATCATTCCAATCGCCCTTTGCCCCCCTTGATTGAAGCCTTGAATCATCAAGCGGCTTTGGGAGAGTTCATCCATTGATATATCAAGGTCTTTCATAGCTCGAACCGTCAGAATATTAACGGCAGACCCTTGATCAATCATAATTCTTTTCAATCTTTGTCCACGAGTGTATCCTTCAACAAAAAGCGGACGGTTATGGGGAGTAGCACCCAACATGAGATCTTCGTCTTTAAAGACAATGTCAGTGACGTATGAAGTAGATTTTTGTGCTTCGTCCACTTCTTTCTTAGTCGACACTAGAGATGGACATCCACTTGAACTCTCAACTTCTTCTTCATGGGTGCTAAGACAAGAACTTGAAATTTGAGTCATCTCATTCTTGAAATCCTTTGGCATAAAATCGTTGAGAGTAATCACCCTTCGTGCAGTCTTGGAACGAACACGATCCTTCTTTTGTTTCTTTTGCTTTAACTCGTTTATCAGTTGTTTCCTGACCCAATTCTTTACCACTTTCCTCGGTTGTGGCTTAGGTTTGTGGTTCTTCTTTTGTTTCTTTTGGGTTAGCAAGATCCATGGTCTTCCTTTGTCATTAACATCTTCCAGTGCCATTCTTTTAGTAAGAGAAGGATATTCTTTCATTCCCTTAACAGTAAAAGGAAGTCTTCGATTTTGAGAGATCTTTCTCTCTTCTTTTGGTTCATCTTTGACTATGAGTGGAGAAAACCTACCAAAAGTGATGGCAATTTGGTTTGTGCTTGCAGCAGAATCATCGAGCTCAATCTTTCCTTCACGAGCCAGGGACATAATTTTATCTTTAAGCACCCAACACTTCTCGGTGGGGTGACTAAGAATTCGATGATACTTGCAGTAGTTGAGGTCATCAACCTTTGTAGCTTCCTCGGGTCGTTTGGAATCAGGCAAATCAATAAGCCTCAATCTCATCAGCTCCTCAAACATGGGAGGAACGTCAGAGTCTAAGAAAGGGTACTTCTTTTCCAACATCTCTTCTAGAAATGATTTAACACGTTTTGACGCCTCCAAGTCGACCCTAGGAACTTGCTTCGAATTTCGAGTGAAGATCTTAACAGGTGCAGTCTTCGCGACCATTGCTTCTTTCGTTTCAAACTTAGAAAAGGGCTTGCCCCCATTCTTGGTATCTTGTTTTTCAACAACATCGTTGATGGGACATATACCCATGGTTTTCCTTCTACTGCTTGCAATGCTTAGTTCCATGTTACGAGCTTTGCTTGCTAGCTCATCAAAAGTATTTGGATTCACTCCTTTGAGAATGTAGCACAACTCCCAATGCATTCCTCCTATGCACATATCGATGGCAGAGCTGGTAGAGATCTGATCTTTACAGCTAAGGGCGAGATCTCTCCAACGTTCTATGTAAGATATCACAGGCTCATCTTTCCATTGGCGAGTAGTAGTCAACTCGAGCAAACTCACCACCCTCCTTGTGCTATAGAAACGGTTTAAGAACTCATGTTCCATATCTTGCCAGTTGTCAATGGAACCGGGCTCTAGATCAGTATACCAGTCAAAAGCATTTGATTTCAGGGAACGCACGAACTGCTTGACAAGATGATCTCCACTTGTTCCCGCATTATTGCAAGTTTCCACGAAATGGGCAACATGCTGCCTTGGATTTCCATTCCCATCAAACTGAATGAACTTCGGCGGCTGGTAACCAATAGGCATCTTTAGATCCTCGATCCTTTGAGTGTATGGCTTAACATAGGAGTAAGTAGATTTGCTTCCTTCTATCTTCCCCTTTATGGTTCCCATGATGAAGTCTTTAAGTTGATCAATCGGGATCATGCCCCCAGAGGTTGAGATATCTTTCCCCGAATCTTCTTGGTGAGGATCATTCTCTTCATGCATTTCAGGATCCTTTTCATGAGTATGACTTGACTCACCTTTCAAGCTTTCTACTTTGTTGTTCAGATCATTCAACTTTTGGTCTTGAGATTGCATAAACATACTCATCCCCTCGATGACCTTAGTTAGATGGGCGATTTGTTCTTCCATAGATGTGGTGCTTGTCGTCATAGTGGGCATCACAGTGTAGACGTTTGACCACTGCGGAGTAGTTCTTCGTGGAGGACTTGACGGGGGAGTAGAGTCTGATCCACATGATGAGCTTTCACCGCTGCTCGTCCACTTCGGGGAAGTAACTTCACGTATGGGTGAAGAAAGCTTCTGGGCCATCTCTTGTGCAACTTGAAATCCATCCATTGAACCGGGAGTAGTTCCCGAGGATGACTGCGCAGCCAGGATTCTTGATCGGCTCCTAGTGATAGGGCCTTGCATGTTTTGATTTGAGTTTGATGACATGCTAGAATTCAAAGTGAACACGGGCTTGCTTGATGCCATCGGTTCGTTTACCTTGATCAAAAGTGAAGAGATGAGAGGCAGAGTTGTCCCACCGGGCGTGCCAAAAATTTGTGAAACAAATTTTAAGTATTTACTTAAAATTGATCGCGAATAATAAAATGTGAGAATATCGGGTACAATCTCTAAATATGAATCCTCTGATTCTTCACTTGCAATTTGATATGAATATAATTAAAGAATTTAATTAATAATTAAAGAATTTAATTAAAAATTAAATCTCTAATTCTTCAAATATTTGAACGTTCTACGGATCTTCGAATCTTCGTTCTTGAGATCTTCGAACCTTCGTTCTTTGGATCTTCAAATCTTCTTGAATAAAGAATTCAGCTTAAAGGGCCTCCGGTTTTCAAGTGGCTTGATCTTCAACAAAAGGGCCGTTTTATGACTTGATCTTTTGTTGAAGGGCCTCCCGGGATATATGGCTTGATCTTCAGTTGAATCTTGATTCAATTTTCATATGAATATCTTCAAATCTTCAAAGATTCGTTCTTCATATCTTCGAATCTTCAAAGCTTCGTTCTTCAGATCTTCGAATCTTCAAGCTTCGTTCTTCAGATCTTCGAACGTTCTTCAACTTTTTTCTTTGTTTTATCAAGAATAGATGAAATCACAAAGGATTAATCATATATTCTTGACAAAAAACGTGGCTTGATATCTTCCGATGCTTCGGAATCCTTCAGAGCCTTTCGGGAGTTCTTCAGAGCTTTTCTGCAGCGTTTCTTCGTCTGGAAGTTCTCCTCCATTCCTCTCAACTGAGACCCCTATTTATAGATGTGGAGGGGGTGAAAATATGGCTTTAGGGTTCCCAAAATTCGTCCATATTATATGGGCCCTAATTAAAATGGGTTTTGGGCTCTATTTGCTTGCATTTAATAGCTAGAAAAATCAGCACTTATATAATGTATCTGGACAACCTTTTTAACAAGGTTCGCAGCCACTTTCCATGCATACAGACATATTTCTTAATCAGATTCATTGCTCTCTTTATCAATTGGGTATATCTCTTATTATACTGGGCCACAATTTAGTAATGGGCTCAAAATTAATAGGATCGGTCCATTCTTTTAAAGATTTAATTCATAATTAAATTAATTGGATATTTTGAATGATCCAAATTAATTGAATTAATAAATTTTATCTCCAGAGATCCATAACACTATTTCCTTCTTGATAAGGCCCAACAACCATCACGGTATCAGTTCACCGGAATCTAATGCTGGCCCAATTGCACTTCAAAAAGACATAATGATAATCTGAATCGGCCCAATATTTTTTATATGTCTACAGGGTTATCACATTTTTTTGCAGATGTGTCTATGCAAGACAAAATGGTGATTTTTGACAATGAGAAGAGTGCAATAGGCTGGACTCGTGCAAACTGCGATCGCCCCCCAGTGTCCAACATTGTTTTCATCTAAATTCGGAGGAGTTTTAATCTTCTCATTTGTAATAATAGCTATTGGAAAAGGGTCAAATCAGATCTCCAGCTATTTGATTTAATGCCATTGAGACCTCCAAATTATAAACCTTCGATGACAAAATGAACTAAAAAATCATGCAATCGATTTTTACCTTTTGGCATCCCGTAGCCCTTTCCAAACTGAATTGTACTCCGCATATGGATACTTAGTGCAGATGATGCATCTGCATATATCAATAATGATGATAACAATAACAATAACATCAACGATCATAATTAGGGGTGGTTCGGTACGGTATACCTTATATTTTTTCTCATACCTTTGCCATACCAAAACTTTCGGTATGCAAAATTTGCATACCTTTACCTTACCGAAGTTTCGGTATACCGCATTTCGGTATACCGAAGTTTCGGTTCGGTAACGGTACGGTATCGATAAATTACCGTGCATGTCTCCCAATACAAAATATTATCATAGACTAACAAAATATAGTAAATCGTTATTACTAGCGACATATTCAATCTATTATTAAAATGTTACGAAATACAATTAATAATCTATTGATGTCAATTCAATATTGAACAATAATTATAATTAGTATATTTAATCAGTTCAACATACCACATATTATAAAGTAACACATTCTCCTAAAATAACTTGAACAATATAGATATAATTAAATTAATAGCGGTCTCTAACAAAAATAAATAAAACTATTCAAACAACATGGATATAAAATCATTTATTCCTAATATGATATTGTGTATTTAGTCATTTTTATAATTTTTTAAAAATTGAATAAGACTTTCGGACAAAGTTGTGTGTCTCGACTCGCTGAATCCCTATGTAGATACACTTGTCACATAAGTGTATCTCTCTTCACTCGTCAGCTACTTAGCGGCCCAGCCATCACGACTTGCAAGCTCTTGGAACAAGATGGACTTGTTTCTTGACATTTGTACATTACTCATTAGTCATTTAAGATTAGCGTAGTAGAAGCCTATAAGGTTATAGTGGGTTTGAGAAATTGGGCTTTTATTTTTGTATTTTTGTATTTGTAACCAACTTAAGTATTAATTTTGGGCTTCAAAATTGTAATGGATTTCTACAATATATTAAAATTAAAAGTAATTGTTGAGTAGGGAGTCGGTACGGTATTATACCGGTATACCGCGGTATTTGAAAACATTTATCGTTACCGTACCGAAATAGACCGGTACGGTATGATACCGTACCGAAAATGACGGTATACCAATATTTCGGTATTTTCCGGTATTTTTCGGTACGGTAAGTGCGGTATACCGATATTTCGGTATTTTTGCCCACCCCTAATCATAATTGGTGATTGACCGGTCATGGTTCTGGATTGGGATCGAGATAAGAACTTATAATCCGTAATATAAGCGCACATAACAGAAATTACGTTATTTTTGAAAGTAACAGAAATGAAGTTAATACATGGAGGAATTACGTTATTCTGCCATATGAATGGCAGAATGTATGCGGACATGAATGGAAGCTAGGATGTATGGGATTGGAATGATGAGTGGCGACTGCAATTAGTTGGCTCAAAGGAAAGAGTGTTCTGAGCCAGATCATAGCGCACCATCATATTCTGTTGTACAAAGTTCCCCAAAACCCCCGGTGATGACCCTCCCCCTCCGGCGTCGCCGATTGCCAAACAAGTGACATTGACCAAACGACCGCCCACCTCATCCTCTTCTATTATGAACACATTGCCTTGCGGGAGGCTCAGATTTGCGCCGCCGCCGCCGTGGGTGCCCTGCAAATGGAGCGTCAGCTTAGGGAAGCTGATCTCATTGCTAGGCAGGGTGAAACAAGGTAGATCTGAACTAGAGTCCGAAGAAAGCTTCAGCTGCTTCTCCACCTCACCGACGACCGCCTTGAAGGCTGCCGTGGGAAGGTAAGTGAGGCTGGTGCCGGTGTCGACAATCATCCCTCCACTCCCGTTCCGATTCAGCTGGAACGCCTCCTTGGGCACTGATTCCAGCCGTGTCTTGCCCACCGAGATTCCTTCGACGGAAACATAGTAATACTGCGATTTGGCGGAGTCATTCGTTGGCGGATTTCTTACCAATGGGGTCATGGTGACGTGCTCTCCCCCGCCTGCGGAGGATGATGTCCCTCCTAGTCTAAGCGTGCCGGTTGAATTGCTTCCCAGGCCGGGCAAGCAGTAGGAGAATTGGGAGACGTTGAGCTGGGAGACCAAGGACAGCCGCCCGCGGCTGAGACCAACCAAACCCGAGTTGTGGTTGAACCCTATCCCGCCGCTATTGTTTTGGCCGCAGAGGAAGGTGATGTTTGGGAAAGCAACCTGGTCTCGAAATGTCAAAGTCTCTGAGGCGGCGTAGCCTTCGACCGTCGATCCATCGCCGTACTTGATGCGGCGGGAGCAGCTGCCGCCGGTGTCATTCCTGAGCCGGCAGGCGTGGAAAGAAGTGGATTTCTCGGGGTTGAAGATGGGAGTGTCTTGAGGATAACAGTGGACACATGGCTGGCACTGAGTCCACATCAATTCACTGCCCGTGTCCATGAGAGACCTCAATTTCACCGGCGGAGTCCCGATGTGTAGGTCCATCAAGAACCCCGCGTTTTCAGGCGCGGGAAGTACCGGGGACATCGCCACCTTCCCCTCGCGCTCCGGCAGCGATGCCGCAGCAGTAGCAGCCCAGGCGCCGAACCTCTCGGCGTCGCGCTTTATGCCGATTCGCAATTGCTCCAGCCTGGACCAATTTTCGCTGGCACTGACGCCGTGATGTCTGCTCAGACTCATCCGAACCCCCACAGGCGACGCGGAATTCAGCGTCAAGCTTGAAACCCAAAAAGTGATGATCACCGTCGCCCAAACCTTCAAAGGAAACCAGCCACCCATTCTATTATATTCTCGCCGGCCGGCTGGCCCTCTCTCTCGGTTATTGTACTTCGGTTCTTTGTGGATGGTGAGTATCAAACACCTTATTGATTCCGCCCCTCATGTAGCCCAATGGCCACGGCTTAACTGGAAGATTGAAATTATATTTAACTGGACAGGCGAAAATACTTTTACTCTTTGCTTAATTAGAGCTTCTCATCTCCACCTAATTGTGGTTTGACTTGCTATTTACACCAAAATTATTTCCAAGTAAAATACTACCTATACTAATTTATTATTAATAATACTCCCTCCGTCTCAAATAATATTTTCCACTTTCCTTTTTAGATTGTTCCAAAAAATACTTTCTATTTCTCCTTTTGAAAAGTTTTTTGTGACTCAAATTCATTTACCTTTTTCTTACTCAACGACAACCATACATTTCCACTTTATTCACACTTTTTTAATAAGCGAGCCAAGTCAAATCGAACAGTATTTTTTGTAGCTTTTTTTGGCAGATACTTGTGGAGTTATGGTAGATTTTTTTTGTGGACATTGATTAGAATGTATTGTCAGATTCGATTCGACAGTTTTGTTTTTCTCTAGGGCTTAAACTATGTCGGCCGTTGGAGCCTTTTTCCGATTTCGACTTTGTCGAAGATCGGCTTTGTTATCCCTTGGTCGCTGGTGCTCGGCTGGAGTCTAGGTCAGACGCGGAGGGCTGAGATCGGTGGAGGGGGGCAGATTTGCTGTCATGGCTCGAGGAGATCGGCGTTGTGGTCAAGGTTCGAGGATGTGGCGTTGCTGTTGTCGTTGGAGGAGATCGGCACCGCCTATCCGTTTACTCTGGTCGCACGGAGCAAGGATGAGTTTGGTTATGCAGAGACGGAGGATTAATGCATGGTCTTTGGCCACCAAAGGTCACGGAGGATCAATTAGCATGGTACCAGTGGTACGACCTCCTCTTGAACCACCACCATGGGATGTGCGAGGTGCTAGAGTTCGTGAACGTTTTTCTTGTAGTTCTTATCTCTTTGTTATTTGTTTTTTTGTGTCCACTTTTGTTGTTGGTTTTGACAGTTTGTTTGAGTTTTTAGCCTCTCTTTATGTCATTGGGTATGGTTGGATCTATGGGAACAGGTTTGACTGTGTCAAGTCCACTACATGGTTAGCGATTCGTGTTGCTCTCTCAGGGGTGACCGTCTCAAAGTCTCACCATAGGGTTACAGTCGTAGTTGTTGGAGTTTTAGTTGACGTCAGTTTTGTTTTCCCTTTGCTTGATGTAACGATCATGAATCTTTTGATATGAATAGAGGCTCATTTGATGATAAAAAAATAATACTCCCTCCGTCTCAAAAAATACTTTCCACTTTCCTTTTTGGGTTGTTCCAAAAAATACTTTCTATTTTTCTTACCCAAATCGAGTAGTATTTTTTGTAGCTTGTGGAGTTATGGCAGATTTTTTTGTGGACATTGATTAGAATGTATTGTGAGTTTGTAACTGATTTGATGTTCATTTTATGGTGACAAAAATCTTAATGTTAAAACAAACATATTGCCTAGGCTAATGAAAGGAACTACTAATATTATGTTCACTTGTGTTGTGAATAAAATGCAAATGAAAATGAAATGATGATGTTGTGAATAAAATGCATGTTTTTTTATGCAACAAGATGACAGTTTGGGAGTCCAAAACAGACGACAATCACGTGGTGATACCCAGATTGGCTAGGTAGCGGATATTCTTCTGGATGACGGTGGCGTTATTTCTGTCAAAAGTAGCATGGATATGCTAGGATTCTATATATGTATATTTTTTTTTACTATAAATAGACTTAATTAGAAACTCATTAAGACTAATTTTGTAAAGTTAAAACATATTCAGTCTTACGAAATATTGAAGTTCTATGTGTACACTTTTTCACTGTTTTAGTCTTATTTAGAAATTGACTCTTCTCAATGAAAAATTAGAATATGAAAGTTACATGAGAGTGTTTGTTAAAAGTATTTTCACAAAAATTTAAAATTTATGAATCACAGACAAATTTAATAACTGAAACATAATCCAAATTTTACGATACATAAAAAAAATCAATATAATGTGGTCAACTTTTTTCACATGGAGGAGGTGGTAGGTGTTTTGCCCTAAAATGGTGGATGTTACTTTTATATTTTTATATTTTTATTAAATAAAAATTCAAAATGTTCCGTTTTCAGTTACTATCATTATTGATGTTCTTTGTAATCTTTAGCCATTTTCATTGGGAGAAATTCAAAAATAAAAGTAAAACGCGCTCAAAATTTATTAAAATAAATATATTTGTAATTGAAAAAATCATAGGAGTTGGAGCTTGGTCACAGGACTGTTGTCCGCCGGTTGCAACTTGCAAGAACTCATCTGCCGCCAGATAGACTGCCCTAGTCCGTAACAGGTTTGACCGGGTCACTGGGTAAATTCGGTTTTGACCCAGTTTGCGGGTTTGCAGTGTACCGGAACGGGGACCCACCAGGTCGCCGGGTTCCGGGTCGACCCGCCCGGTCCTGGACCGGGTCGGTTGTTCAACAACAGGCTCAAGTTTTAGTATTACATCACTACACACTTTGTTGAACCCAAAGTATTAAGAAGGTGTCGAGGAGCAAAACCGAGAGGCTTGTATTAAACCACGCCCAACAAACAAAACCTTAATATCGAAGACTATAGTAACTAGGGGTGGGCACGGTCCGCAGGGGCGGAGTCAGAGCAGTGGGCCAGACTGAGCCGGTACAAAGAATATTTTTGGGAAAAAATTTACACGGAATTTTTTACACTAAAAATATAGACATTTTTAAAATTTGGGCTGGGCCAGGGCCAGGGGTGACCACCCCCTAGCTACGCCCCTGACAGTCCGGGACGGAACGTGAATTGAATTGTCCCGGTAATGAACCCGATTTAAAATAACGGTTCGGAACGGGATAGAACAAGACGTTATCCTTTTGTTGTCCCATTTAATGTGGTACCGGGACAAAACAGGACGGGACAAGACATTGTCCTTTTGTTGTCCCATTTAAAGCGGTACCGGGACAAAACGGGACGGTTCGGGACATCCCAAAAAACTGTAGTTAAAAAATTGCAAAAATAAAGCAAATCTATTTGGGAAAAAAAACCTAGCACAAAATAAACTCTATTACAAAAAACTGCACCTAATCTAGAAAATTGTGAGGAAAAAATGCAACTAACCAGATTAGCTACAAAAAATAAAAGTTGTAGCAAAAAACACTCTTAGACTAAAAACTATCAAGAAATCCGTGAAAAAACTGATAAAAGAATACTATGAGAACTGAAGCCTTTGAGAGTAAAAATCATTTTCTTTTTTGTAGATAATTAATAGTTCATAGTTCATACTAGGTAGTTTAATTTTTTTATGGGAAAGTTTCCGAAATAGGACTAAAAAAGTTTGAAAATTCCAAAATAGGACGGTCATGTTTTTATTCCTAAAATAGGACTAATTACTGTCAAGTTTGGAAAATACTGCCATGTTTGAAGTCTGGCACTGCCAAAACATGACATTAATTAGTCCTATTTTGGAAATAAAAACATGGAAGTCCTATTTTAGAATTTTCAAACTTTTTAAGTCCTATTTCGGGTAATATCTCAATTTTTTATAGGTGTTATGTTGTTAAACAACTAATATTTTAATAATCATTGGTATTTGCCATTTGGGTTCTGAAAAAAGAAAAATTATTACTAAAAAGGATAATTATTATTTGGTGTAAATGTATAAGGATAATTATTAGTATTTTTAACTATTACTAAAAAAGAATAACTATGATTATTTGGATTATATTACATAATGAGTTGTTGATAGACTGATTAATCTACAAAGTACAATTTTATTTGTCCCAGTCTCGTTTTCTTTTGAAATGGTTCGGGACCGGTAGGAGACAAAAATAATGTGTCCCAAATATAACGGGACAACTTCGGAACAGAACCGGAACATTCAGGAACGGATCAACGAGATCGGGTCTTTTGCCCACCCCTAATAGTAATGGAAATATGACCTACTTAACTCGCTTGCCCACATTATATAGATAGGAAATAATATAGATATAGATGTCTAGTTTAGGTGAATTGTGTTTATTTTACGGGCTCAAGTATCATATTTCACCCGTTGGTGCATCACACAATACCTAATCAGAATTAGGCACGAGCTCAATCCAAATTAAATTCACTAACACAATACATAAAATAAATTTAATAGAAAATTAATCAATCAGTTAACATTAAAGAACCAAACACAAGAAACAATCATTTAATACCAAGCTTGATCCCGATTTCCTTGGGTAAAATTCTATCAAAATATCATACTTAAAGTACGCAAGAACTTTTCAAAAACATCACCATAAAAGTAAAGTTTTGAAAATAAAATAGAAGAACTAGAAATTCTGAAATTAAGCTAACTAGCTACTCCGTAATTGATAAAGAATGAAGAACTTGAGGAAGAAGTTATTTAATTCTTCTTGCATTCTCCCTTTTTTCCCTTCATTTTCCCTCTCTTCCTCCTCTTTTAAGTGTTGTTGTGCTGCTGTGTTTATAGGACAACATGGGCCTAATTTGGGAAGTTGATGGCCATAATTCATTTCGAAGGTTGTAATTTTTTTTTAGGACTCGCTTTTCTTAGTAAAGTCCCGCATTAAAAAATTGGTGATGATGGACAATACTCGATATGAATCCATAAATGAGTCATACGAGTCTTCATAAATCTATTCAGCTTAAATTTGGCCAGTCACTCAAGCACCATAAATGATGTTAAGGGCTAGAGGATGAAATTTCCAATTGTAGTTAGGGATGACAATGGGGCGGATCGGGGACTGTTTTACATATAACCGTACCCGCCCCGTTTGGTAATTCCCCCGCCCCATAACCGCCCCATTACCCAACGGGTAATTTTTACCCAAACCATAACCGCCCCAACGGGTAACGGTTATAACCGCGGTCCGCGGGTAATCACTTTATTAAATGAGTCATTGATATTTTAATAAAAAATAATATTTTAAAAGGCGAAAAATGGCATCACCTAAACGATGCTAGACTCAAACGCCACTTTAAAGCTTCATATATCTATACGACGAGAAAGAAGACAACCTAAATTAATTTGAACCTACAAATACTTAATCTGAAAAATAATTAATCACGAAAAATCATAGAATAATCAAACAAGGCTATTAAGTTCTATTGAGAACTTTCATTCTTACACTATAGTTAGTACATCTGTTATCCATATATACACAATGAACATTAAAAATCTCATCTTTTATTAGTCGTGGGACAAATAATAGATAAAAAAGTAATAAAAATATATCTAAAAATAAACGGGGCGGGTACGGGGCGGGTAATGGGGCGGGCATGCATAAAACCGTAACCGCCCCGTTACCCGTAAAAACAAAACGGGTATTCCCCGCTCCGTATCCATTACCCGGTCAATGCGGTTTTCCCCATTTTGACCGGGGTGGTTCGGTGCGAATATCCATCGGATCGGTCACAATTGCCATCTCTAATTGTAGTCTTCAAAGTATTACACGACACTCTTGGCATTAGAGTGCTGATTTGCTTGAACGATTTTCATCCAACTTTCAACGTTTACCATTTGGCCTCAAAAGTCAAAGATCCTTCCAATTTCACCGCTTTCTAATAAAAAAATATATAAAGAACAAATTAGCAACAAAAGTACGTGGATCAGTGGATGGTAGATAACTTCCTAAATAATTACCTGAATACACGGAAAAGAAAGAGGAAATGTGGGTGAAAAAATGATCCCCATTCTCCACTAAAATAGGCATTAGCAACAAAAGTGGATCATATAGATGAAATTAGCAACAAAAGTGGATCATATGTTTTCTTTTGTACCGAAATTTGCTGGTCTGATCTAATCTGGTCTGGTAAACGTTTGGTCTCTGTGTATTTTATAACTACGAAAGTCTGGTCTGGTCTGCTCTGGTCTGAGAGACTGGGACTGAAAACAGTTCAAAAGAAAATATCCTAATTCTAAGGTCTATCCTATATTTCGGTCTAACATACTAAAGAGAGAGATTTAAAGTATACTATTAAATACTACGTATAAGTCAAAGGATATGAAATCTACGGAGTATTTGTTTTTCTATTAATTGGTCTTGTAAAGCACTCTGACAAAAGCAAACATCAAAATTTAATTGGGACAGAGAGATAATATAGTGGAAATATAATTAAATGATGGTCCATTATTGCTCCCAACTTAGTTCTCCATGCCGAAATATATGTGTATGCATTTATGGAGGAATTAAAACACGAATATTTTATGGTACCCTTAGAGTACCGTCCCTTTCATTATATAATTGAGTATGGTACTTTGTATAATTAACCCACAATATGAATGACAGCATGTATGCGGGCGGGCAAGCTAGGAATCCTATCTTAGGATGTATGGGATCAGAATGAGGAGTGGCGACTGCAATTCGTTGGCTCAAAAGAAAGAGTGTTCTGAGCCAGATCATAGCTCATCATCATATTCTGCTGTACAAAGTTCCCCAACACCCCAAACGACCCTCCACCTCCGGCGTCGACGATTGCCAAACAAGTAGTGTTACGACCCTCATCCTCTTCGATTATGAACACATTTTCTTCCGGGAGGCTCAGATTTGTGGCGGCGGAGGCGTGGGCGCCCTGTAAATGGAGCGTCAGCGTCGGGAAGCTGATCCCATTGCTCCTCTGGGGCAGCGTGAAACAAGGTAGATCGGAATTATTGTACCAAGGAAGCTTCAGCTGCTTATGCACCTCACCAACGACCGCATTGAAGGCTGCCGTGGGAAGGTAAGTGAGGCTGGTGCCGGTGTCCACAATCATCCCTCCACTCCCGTTCCGATTCAGCTGGAACGCCTCCTTGGGCACTGATTCCAGCCGTGTCTTGCCCACCGAGATTCCTTCCACCGAAACATAGTAAAACTGCGATTTGGCCGAGTCGTTTGTCGCTGGATTTTTCGCAAATGGCGTCGTCGTCGCCCGCTCTCCTCCTCCTGCTGTCGATGATGGACCCCCAATTCTAAGCGTGCCGGTTGAATTGCTTCCCAGGCCGGGCAAGCAGTAGGAGAATTGGGAGACGTTGAGCTGGGAGACCAAGGACAGCCGCCCGCGGCTCATACCCACCAAACCCGAGGTGTGCTGAAATTCAAACCCGACGCTACTGTTTTTGCCGCAGAGGAAGGTGAAGTTGGGGAAAGAAACGTTGCCTTCAAATGTCAAACTCTCTGAGGCGTAGTAGCCTTCGATCGTGGACCCATCGCCGTACTTGATGCGGCGGGTGTTATTTCGTCGACGCCCGGACTTTTGGAAAGAAGTGGAGTTCTGGGGGTTGAAGATGGGAGTGTCTTGAGCAAAACACCGCCGTCTGGAGCATGGCAGACACTGAGTCCACGTAACGTCACTGCCGATGTCCATGAGAGACCTCAATTTCACCGGCGGAGTCCCGATGTGTAGGTCCATCAAGAACCCCCCGTTATCCGGCGCGGGAAGTATCGGGGACAATGCCACCTTCCCCTTGCGCTCCGGCATCGATGCCGCCGGAGCAGCAGTAGCAGCCCAGGCGCCAAACCTCTTGGCGTCGTGCTTTATGCCGATTCGCAAAAGCTCCAGCCTGGACAAATTTTCTCCGGCGGCACTGACGCCGTGATTTCGGCTCAGACTCATCCGTACCTCCACAGGAGTCGCGGAATTCAGCCTCAAGCTTGAAACCCAAAAGCTGATTATCACCGTCGCCCAAACCTTCAAAGGAAACCAACAACCCATACTCTGATCTCCCCGCCTTCTGATCTGAATCATCTGATCTTTTCTTTTTGTACCTCAATTATATTCTTTGTACACCTTATTGATTCCGCCCCTTATATAGCCCAATGGCCAGGGCTTGATTGGAAGATTAAAGTCATACTTTAACTCTTTAACTCTTTGCTTAGAGAGCGAGCAGCTTCTTTTGGTTAATTTCAAACAAAATGAAAATCAATGCTTCAATTTTAAGTTATAAAGTTTAAAATTACAAGCAAGTCCTCCAATTCAATCATTGGAGATGTTCCTAGAGCTCCTAGGATGGCTAGTTATATAGAAGTAGATTGTAGCTTAACTTGTCACATCAATTATCTCTCGCTAACCCATTTTCCAACAATGTTATACTCAAATGGTTAGATATAATGTGTGCCACTTCAATACACCCTACAAATCAACCAACTTTGAAAGTATACATTTTTTAATACAATAAAAATAATACTTATTATGCAATAATTTTTAATTGGGAAATTATCATTGATATTTTTACACCCATAGACAATTAGTGTTGTTGTTGTTGTTGTTGTTATTATTATTATTATTATTATTATTATTATTATTATTATTATAGGATAATATGAAATGACATATTTTTAAAATGAGTATAAAAATTAAGTATTTCCTTAAGTTGAAAAAATAAGAATCAGAAATATTATAGGGCTCTATATTTTTATATAACAATATAGGCCTTCTTTGGTATTTTACCGCTAGATGTTAGCGGTTAGTTGGTTCTATTCGCAAGTCTGATCGGCTGATTGATTTAGCAATTTTGACTGACTAATTGATTTAGCCGGTTGTCAAAAAATGTTTCGTAAAATTAGCTGCTTATAAATAGTTGCTGCTCTCCCAAAAAATAGTTGTTGCTCAATAAATTTGATATAAGGGTAGGTATTAGAACTATGTATAAGTCAATGATTAATTATTATTGATGGAGTATTAATTCTAGAGAGAAGTGAGAGCTAGAGAGAGAAAGTGAGTAATTATATTTCTCAACCTTGAACCCCCTATAATTAGCCCCTTGGGGTCTATTTATAGGTAAAAATGTGGATTTGGGCCCCTAGCCTTGGGCTTAGGAGGCCCATTACAATAATCATGCCTTCTTTGGGCGAAATAAGGCCACTAATGGGTTGTGTACAATACTTAGAAAATACAGTGAAAAATACATTCTGCCTAGATGAAGTCTGGACGATGCGGTCCATGGACGATGCGGTCCATGGACGATGCGGTCCATGGACGATGCGGTCCATGGACGATGCGGATCCTGGGTCGCCCAAGGATCTAGACGACATTTACTTTCTTGGACGTTGCGTGTCTCTGGCCGATGCGGGTGTCTTTTGGGCCGTTGAGTGTGTGGGCCATGGGGTCCAGGCCCATATACTCTATCAGGAGTCCCCCACTCTCTGAGCTGAGGTGAAGCCGAAGCGAAAGGGAGTACTTGTTCCTTTCTGGATGGCCGCTGCGTGGCCCCGAGGTTCTTGATGGCTGAAGAGTCTCTGCTTCGATTTTGGACGAAGCGATTCCCTTATTCGATGTAGATGAAGCGCGCTTGGGAATTCATAGCCTTGATGTAGGGCCGATGCACTCTCTGTGGAAGTGCTTTTGAAGACGAGGCGATGCGCTTTCTTTCTTGTAGATGATGTGTTGAATTCCGGTGTGGATAAGCTGGCCTGTTTCATTTGTCATTCGTTGGGGCCGAAGAGCTCCCCATAACTTTTTGCCGTTGTGGTGACATAGTTTTATGCAGCGAAGATGTTTGATCTCGTCTATGGGGACGATGCGAGCCACACGCTTTTGATCTGTTTATGCGGCCGAAGCGCTTTGGCTTGTGTATTCTTGCTTTAGTGAGCTGACGCAGTCCCCTTAATGTACGCAACCGTTGCGCGCTGTATTTTGTATTTGTGTTTTAAATTTTCGGGCTCTGTTAGCTGATGCCACTCGCGATGCTATTGAGGTGAATTGTTCGTCTTTTGTTGTTGGTGAGCCGTAGCGCGCTCTCTTTGCATTAAGGCCGTTGCGGTTTCCCTTCTTGTGGCCGATACAGTCCCCCAGTCCCCCACTCCTTTGGCCGAAGAGCATCTGAGGCACAAGGGAGTAATGAGCCGATTCGGTACCTATGCGTTGGTCGCGACTCCAACCCTTAGGCGCACCTGTCCAAGGTAACCCTGTGGGAGAACCCTTGGACGAAGGCCGCAATGCCAGGGTTATCATCGACGATGCACGCACAGGCAGCCTTAGCGGTCTATTAAGGTTCCTTGGGTTGTTGTGAGGACGTTGAGTTTAGGCCGTTGTGTTCCCCTTTGGAGTTTTGTAGTAATTGGGCCGCAGCGGTACTCGGCCGATGCCTTTCTTATTTGAGTTCAAGTTGGGCCGTAGGGGATACTTCCATGAGTGATATTGAATAGGTGCCTCTTGATTGGTTGTTGGGGAGGTGGCCGTTAGTTGTAACCAATGCGCGGATGCCACGTGTAGTGGCCGTTGGAGGGGTTCCTATAAGTACCTCCTCACTCCGAAGCCTTTTCCTCATTTGCGATTTGCTGAGCTGAGTTGCTGCTGAGATTTCTAGAGAGAGAAGTGCTTCCCAGCAATCGTCAAGTGTTCTTCAGACCTTCAAAAGTTCAAGGTTAGATTCTTGAATTTGTTCGTCCTTTTCTTTATATTTTGCTTCCTAGGGGGTTAGATCTAGTGTTTGTAGGAAAAACCACTTTGATCCTCGAACCGCCCTTAGGACGTAGCAATAGTTGTCATGCCGTTCCCTGACGGCCGTAGCGTCCCCTCTCCTCTTAACTTAACAGCTTCTTTGGACGAGTCGGACTGGCCTTTTGACGACGAGGACCCGTCTCCTGGAGTTAACCTTGAGGTGATTCGAGCCTTTGAAACAGAGATGGAGAATACGGCTGATTACCGCACTTCTCAGGACGAGGAGCGTCTGAGCGATGATGCGGGTTCCCAATCATCGGGCGAGGACGAAGCGAGCTCTGACCCCAAGCTTCGAGGAGACGAGGCGGGTGATGCCTCCTCGGCTGCTATCCCATGTCCGCCGCCTATTTCATCTGTGCCAGGTGGGGCGTCGTCTTCAAAGGTCACCAAGAAACGCGGGTCGCGTCGGAGGAAAGCTGCGGCTGGTGGGCTTTCCCAGTTAGACTTGACAAACCTGTATGTCATAAGGCCTGAAAGCACCCGAGGCGAGTACCATCTGGCTCAGCTGTATGTTGGGCCTTATGGGAAGGTGAGGGAGCCGAGACCGACTGATCATGTTCTGGATCCTCCTCCTGGGTACTTCGGGGTTTATCCGATGGGGTTCTCGCAAGGACTACGGTTTCCGTTGCCCCCTTTTGTGATTGAGTACCTGAATATGGTAGATCTTCCTCCGGCGCTCTTGACGCCGAATAGTTTCTCGCTGATCGTCGGGTTCCTCATCCGGTGCGACGAGCTCAGCTTTGAGCCCACGACGGCTCTTTTTACCAATTTGTTCCGGATCGGCCGAGGGAGCCATAAGAATTGTGCTGGTTACGCTACGCTTCAGCAACTCCCGGAGAAGAAATCTTTTAAAGACCTTCCTTCGTCTATCCATGGGTGGAAGGCGAAGTTTGTGTTCGTGAAGTTGGCCGATGGGGTTTTCTTTCCTTCGCAAGGGCATAATGGTGAGTTTAGCCTGCATAATCCGCCGCGAAGCGCTGAGCTCGATGCCCAAGTTGAGGCATTCCTGAAAGGTGGGCCGAGGAGTGTGAACACGTACATCACTGAGTTTAAGATTGCAGCTCTCGGGATGATGCGGTACTACATTCCTGGCGACCCTGATTGCGGTTTGTGGCCGAGGATCTCTGGCTCTTTTGAACAGGCCGATGGGCCACTTATTGGGATTCCGACCGAGGCCGAAGGTTGATACTTGACTTTGAATCTTTTTTGTATTTCATATATTTTTTGTGTCTAATCTCTTTTTTTTTCTTTGGTGTCGTCCTTACAGGTTACGAGATGAGTCGCAAAATGTTCATGGCCCAGGCCAAGAAGCAGGTTGCTAAGGAGTTGGAGGCTGCCCAGCGAGCCGAGGCGTCCAAGGGTTCTGGCGACGGCTCTAAGAGTCTTGCTGATGTGGCAAAAAAGCCGGTGGTGAAGAGGAAGAAGGCCGCTGAGGGCCAGCGTACTCTCACCGAGACGGGTCTGGTGCCGGCTGAAGGCGCCAAGAAGACGAAGCCGAACCCTCCCCTCAATGACGCTGCTTTGGCCGACACGCAGGCATCGGTTCAAGGGGGAGCTGCTTCTGATGTGCACATCATCGAGGATCTGACGTTGAACGTCGCCTCGTCCGCCCTAGTTCCTACCAAGTCCGGGGTTGCTGCAAAGAAGAGTGCTCGTGCTGACCGAGACCTGACCTCCGGTCTTTATGAGGTGACGGTGCGGTATCCGCCGAAGGGCGGTTTGTTCAACGAGAAGGTTTCTGGGCACGACGTCTTGTTCCAGGCCATTCCCGATGCCGATAGTGAGTACCTACGTCGGCAGAGCAAGGATGTGCGTCTCTTTGATGGTGGATTGGACTACGTCGTCCAGGTAAATTTCTGACTTGGTACTTAGTAATTTTTGTCCCCATTTTTTTTCTAACGTTACATGTTTCTGCAGGGTGCTTTCATGCTCATGGAGCAGCAGCGGCGGCAGGACGAGGAGCTTGCACGCCTTCGTGAAGCTGAGAAGAAAGCCGCCTCTGCTGACGAGGCGCTTTCCAAGTTGGAGCAGCTCCGGACAGAGACTGACTCCTTGAAGGAGAGGGCCGATGCGGCTGAGAAGAGAGCCGTTGCTGCCGAGGACGAGGCGAAGCGCCTCAAGGTTCAGTTGGACGAAGAAGCGGCTGCCCGTCGGCTAGCAGAGGAAAGAGCTGTGAAGCTAGAGGCCGATGCGATTGCAGCTGCTGATAAAGCCATTGAGCTCTTTATGGCCGAGGGGTGGAAGGACGAGGCCCGACGCGATTGGACTTTCAATGTCGTGGCGGAGCGCTTTGAAGCGTGGTCTCAGGAGGAAGCCGGCCGAGCTTGCCTCAAACAGGAATTTGAAGTCTGGTACGACCTCGGCCAGAGGCGTATGCAGATGTTGGTCTACCGTCGTCTTCGCCGGCGTGTGAAAAATCTGAAGCCCAGGGGTATCGGCCTTCCCCGGCTGATGAAGGACCCCGAGGAGGAGTTGAAACTCCCACTGTCCGAGAGGCAACCCCCCATTTTGAGCTCAGACGAGGAGGACGGGCCCTGGACCGAGAGTGACGACTACCTCTTCCGGAGCTCAGCCAAGTCGAAGACTGTAGAAGACGTTGAGGACGACGCTGACAGTGGGGCCGTTGAAGGCGGCCAGGGACAAGCTGCCTGATGTTTCCTTGTACTTAGTTTCTTTTTTCATTTGTAGTCGTAGTCTTATTGGCCGAAGCGCCTTTTTTTGTAATGGCCGATGCGCCCCAATCTTGAATCATTAATAACGCTTTTTTGTTCTAAGTATGAATGTTGTTCCTTGCTTTGTTTTCTTTATGTCTGGTGTTTGGTTTGTTGGCGTCGCGTCGTCTGGGTGACATTGCTTCGCAAGTTTTTGCCTCGGCAAATTTGCCAAGTTTGAGATGATGCATTCCATCATTTCCTCTGTGTTGATGTGGGCGCACCCTCGCCTTACTGGTACGTGTGTGAGGACGTTGCGCGTGTTCCCTGCATCTGATGCTAGGGACGATGCGCCCCTTCGTCTGAACTGTTGTGTTTAGAACATGTGTTTCAAAAACTTGCTAAGTGTCAAAGTTTCCTTGGCGCAACGCTACGTCCCTTGCGTCTTAGGTAAGGCATGGCCCTAAGTTCTGGGATTTTTGTAAGTGTCAAGAGTCTATCTTAGGAGGATGTCGACATCCATCCATTGAGACGTAGCGATCCTTTCTTCATTCGTTGTCCTTGGGGACGATGCGCCTTATCGTTCCTTTGTGAGTTCAGGACAAATTTTTCTGAAATTTCCTTGTAATGGTAGCACATCGTCTCTCTTGTAGTGTGACTTAGAAATTTTTCTGTCATACTTGCCTTGATGGAGCTGTTTTGCCTTGGTTCGTCGCTTGGGTTTTGCTACGTGGAGACGATGCGCTCCATCGTCCAAGTAATGGAATGCGGTTTGAAGTTGTGGTTGAGGCCGAGGCGTGTACTCCAGCTTCCGGTATGGTGAAAACCTGATATGTACTTAGCCGATTTGAGGCTTGTTTTGTGGGGATTTTGTTTTTATGCTCGAGGACGGCGAGTGCGCGGTTCGTCGGCTTCCCTCTTCTTCCTTTTTTTTTTTTTTTTTTGGTTGGCCGATGGGTTACTGTCCCCTCGTCCATGTGCGGTAATTTGTCCGCTACGCTTTTCGCTTGAATTAGTGCGAGGGAGTAAATACGCCTTTCCACGTCTATCGTCGACGAGGGACCGGACTAGGCATCGTCTTTTGACGGCCGCCCTTTGTGGTCCTGAGCGAAATTTTACTGACGGGTGGAGTTTTTGTAGCCTCAGCCTTAATTCAGGCCTGTCGTCCTGCGGTTTCCGCGCGGACGACGCGGTATGCTTCTCCGTTTGAAGACGTTGGACCATGCACACAGGTCCTTCGTCTTGCATATCGCCGGCCGATTTGGGTGTTTCACCGCTTGTGCCGATACGATATTTAGGTGCGTTGTCTATGCAACGGCTTTGTAGGCGCGTTGTGGATCGCAACGGCCTTAGGTGCGTTGTTTATTGCAACGGCTTTAGGTGCGTCGTTTATCGCGACGGCTTTAGGTGCGTTGTTTATTGCAACGGCTTTAGGTGCGTCGTTTATTGCAACGGCTTTAGGTGCGTCGTTTATTGCGACGGCTTTAGGTGCGTTGTTTGTTGCAACGGCTTTAGGTCGCATCGGTCCCGGGTGTTTGCACCGCTTAGGCCGATGCGGTCCTTGGGTTTTCCTTTGCTCAAATCTTAAAAGATTGGATGAAACATGAATTTTATTCAATAAGTGGCGCTAGGCCGAGGGTGTTTTATTCAACCAATAAGCCGAGGGGTGGGGGACGTTGCCCGCTTCACCACTTCTCGAGTCATTGGTAAAATTTCACCAGATGGTGTACATTCCACAATCGCGGTACATCTGACCCATTAGGGTTCTTTAGTCTATAGGTGCCGGCTTTGATGACGGCGCTGATGATGTAGGGCCCTTCATATTTGAGGGCGAGCTTTCCCCCTTCCATCGGCCTGCTTGCTTCCCTTCGGCGGAGGACGTAGTCCCCCACTTGGAATTCGCGGGAGCGTACCTTGGCGTCATAGTAGGATTTGACTTGGCGTCTGTAGTTTTCTGCCCGAAGGTAAGCCATCTCCCGCCTTTCATCAATGAGGTGCAAGTCAATCTTCATGGCTTCTTCATTGGCTTCGGGGTCGTATTGGGTGACCCGTCGGCTGGGGAGGGTGACTTCAGTGGGAGCCTTGGCTTCGAAGCCGTAGCACAAGGAGAATGGCGTCTCCCCGGTGGCCCTCCTTGGAGTAGTTTGGTAGGACCATAGGACGTTGGGGAGCTCGTCAACCCAACTTCCCCCTTCTTCCTCAAGCTTCTTCTTTAACCCCTCCAAGATGGTTCTGTTGGCGTTCTCAACTTGCCCGTTGGCCTGAGGGTAGGCCACGGAGGAGAAACGGTGTTTGATGCCCCATTCCTGGAGGAGGCTTTGGAACGGTTCGGCTTCAAATTGGGTGCCGTTGTCTGATATGATCTCCTGGGGCACGCCGAAGCGGGTGAGGATATTCTTGTAGACGAACTTTCGACACCGTGCCCCGGTGATGCTTGCGAGTGGTTCGGCTTCGACCCATTTGGTGAAGTAATCGATGGCGACGATGATGTATCTGTTGTTGCCCGCGGCTCATGGTAGTGGGCCGACGAGGTCGATGCCCCATCTGGAAATTGGAATGGCGGTGCTGACCGGGGCGTAGTTGACGGCGGGTCGGCCAGGTGCCCTTTGGTAGTGTTGGCATGCGGTACATTTGCGGGCGACCTCAGCACAATCGCGCGCCATCGTCGGCCAGAAGTAGCCTTGGACGACGAGGCGGCGCGACATGCTGAAGGGCCCCTGATGTGATGAACAGACGCCGCAGTGGACTTCTTCCATGGCCACTTCGGCCTCATTCTGGTGTAGACACCGGAGGAGGGTGCCATTGTATGATCTCTTGTAAAGCTTGTCACCCTCAATGACGTAGCTTGTCGCCCTAAGTTTGGCGAGTTTGGCTCTCTCCTCGTCTTCGGGTAGTGTGCCGGAGGTGATGTAGGTTGTGCTGTCAGTGATCCAATCCTCCGGCTGGTGTTGAATGGAGAGTATAGGGCTAGCATGAATGCTTGACATGCTCAACTCCTCCACCTTCGCTATCTTGGAGATGTGCTCAGGGGTGTCGGAGCTCAGTTTGGAGAGTATGTCGGCCTCGGCGTTCTCCGCCCTTGGGATCTGAGTGATCTCGTAGGTATCGAACGCCTTGAGTAATTCCGCAGCGGCCTCCTTGTATTGCTTCATTCTCCCCTCTTTGGCCTCGTAGGAACCCTCCATCTGGCTCACTACGAGTTTGGAGTCGCATTTGATTCTGACGTGGCGTGCTTTAAGGCCAGCGGCCAGCCTGAGCCCGCTGAGGAGCGCTTCATACTCGGCTTCATTGTTGGATACTTTGAAGTTGAAGCGGATGGCGTAGTACGCTCTGAAACCTTCCGGGGAGATGAGGACGACGCCACCCCCACAAGCTTTGGTTGCCGAGGACCCGTCCGTGTAGAGGGTCCAGGCTTCATCTGGTTCAGCTCCTGTGGTGGTGACGGCCGTCTCCCTTGCCGTGCACTCGGTGACAAAGTCAGCCAAGGCTTGCCCTTTGATAGATGGCCTCGGCTTGATCTCAATCTGGTACTGGCTCAAGAATATTGCCCATTTGATCATCCTTGGGGAGCTGGTTGGGCTCCTCATGAGGGCGCCCAACGGCTGATGCGTGAGGACATGGACGGGGTGAGCCTGGAAGTAATGTCCCAGCTTTTCACCGTGTGGACGATGGCCAGTACCGTTTTTTCAATGGGGGAGTACCTGAGTTCGGCCTCCCGCAACGTCTTGCTGACGTAGAATATTGCCTTTTGTACCCCGTCATCCTCCCTGATGAGTACGGAGCTGACGGCCGACGTGCTCACTCCTAAGTAAAGGAAGAGAGTCTCGCCGGGCTGGGGCTTGGATAGGACGGGTGGGGAGGCGAGATATTGCTTCAGCTTCTCGAAAGCCTGTTGGCACTCCGCCGTCCATTTGAAACTGGTGGCCTTCCTCATTATCTGGAAGAAAGGGAGCGACTTCTCCGCGGATTTTGAAAGGAAGCGGTTCAGGGCCGCAAGGCGTCCCGTCAGCCGCCGTACTTCTTTGATGTTGCGGGGTGGCTCCATATTGATGATGGCTTGTATTTTCTCCGGGTTCACTTCGATGCCCCTTCGACTGACCAGGTACCCCAGGAATTTACCTCCCTGGACGCCGAAGGTGCACTTCTTTGGGTTGAGCCGGAGGTTGTATCTCTTCATGATCTCGAAGATGCCTCGGAGGTCGTCGGCATGAGTTGTGGATTGTTTGCTCTTGACGATCATATCATCGACGTATGCTTCCATCGTCCGGCCTAAGACTGCTCTAAAAATCCGGGCTACCATTCTTGTATAAGTGGCGCCGGAATTCTTGAGCCCAAAGGCCATGACGAGGTAGCAAAAGATTCCCTCCGGGGTCATGAAAGCAGTTTTCTCCGCGTCATCTTCATGCATTGATATCTGGTGGTACCCTCTGAACGCGTCGAGGAACGACATCAACTCGCACCCTGCCGTCTCGTCCACCAACTGATCAATGTTGGGGAGAGGGAATGGGTCCATCAGACACGCCTTGTTCAGGTCGGTGTAATCGACACACATTCTGAATGTGGGTGGCTTGGGTGCGAGGACGACGTTCGCCAACCATGTGGGGTACTTCACCTCTTTTATGTGCTTGATGGAGAGCAGCATGGCCACTTCGGTCTTGACGAATTCTCTCCTGTCGGCCGAGAGGTAGCGCTTCTTCTGTTTGATGGGGGAGGAGGCCGGGTCGACTGAGAGTCGGTGTGTAATCACTTTTGGGCTGATGCCTGGCATGTCCTCTGGTCCCCATGCAAAGACGATGGCGTACGCTCTCAGGACAGAGAGGATGTCCCTTCGGATGTCCTGGGGGAGCTGGGTTCCGATCTTCAGCATGCGTTCCGGCCGGGAGACGTCCAACGGAACATCTTCCACGTCTCCGACCGGTTCGGCCTTTGGTGTGTCTTCTTCGGCCGAGGTGGTGGTGATAGTGTCTATCCGCTCCTCGGCCTCATTGATCTTCTTTGTGAGCTTCAGGTAGCAAGCCCTGGCTATCTTCTGGTTTCCTCTGGCGTAGCCGACGCCGTCCTTGGTGGGGAACTTGAGGCACAGATGTCTCATGGAAATGATGGCCTCAAGGTCCTCCAAGGCCGGTCGGCCCCAAATCATGTTGTGGGCGCTGTCCAGGTTGACGACCACGAACTCCATGTCAATCTTCGCCTGACAGGTACCGTCACCGACCACAACGGGAAGCACTATCGTGCCCTCGGCGTCGATAGAGTCCCCGGTGAAGCCGGATAACGGAGTCCGTATCAGCCGGAGCTCGGTCTTCTTCAGCTTTAGTTGTCTGAAGGTGTCAACGTACATTACGTTGACGGAGCTGCCAGTGTCGATGTAGTTGCGGTGGATGATGTTGTTGCCGATCTCGCATTTGACGACGAGGGCGTCCCTGTGGGGCAAGGGGCCGAAGGGGAGGTCCTTGTCGGTGAAGGTGATGGCCTCCATGTTCCGTCGCTTCGGCTGAGGGGGGGCGTGGGACACCTCACCAACGTATAGGGACTGAGCCCATTTTTTCCGTTGGGTAGCCGAGTCCCCCCCTGTGTTTCCGCCGACGATGATGTGAATGTGATGTTTCTTCTGGCGGGGCTCTTCTTCGTCCTCATCTTCACTGAGGGCGCCGATCTCCCTCTTTTTCCCGGAGGATCCTTCCCCCCTTTTGCCAGGGTTAACCCAAGTGTTACTCTTGGGGGCACCCTTGACAAATTGGGAAAGTTCCCCCTGTCGGATGAGGCCGTCGATATGCCTCTTCAGAGTGGTGCAATCCTCGGTCTTGTGGGATGTCTGGCGGTGGTACTTGCAGTATGTCCCTCCTTTGTGGACCGCAAATATCTCCTCCTCTGACCTAGGGTCCTTCACGATGAGGCCCTGCGCCTCGGCGTGGTCAAGGACGACGCTCACCGGGTGGGTGAGGGGGATGCGTTGTGCCTCCAACTTTGGACGCCATGAACGATCCTCTCTTCGTTGTCCGCCCTGCTCCTGGTGCGTCCTCTTTGGCTGATTCTGTCCTTTGTTGGCCGGCGGGTGGTGGGGGTTGGACGAGGAGTCCTTCTTCTGTTGCTTCTCCCCACCCTTCTTCTGGTTCAGGAGCTCGTCGGCATCAACGTGCCTATCTCCGCGCCGGAGCGCCGCGAGGTATGACCGCGGCGGCTCCGTGAACAGGCTCCGGGCGAAGTGGCTCGGCCGGAGTGCTCCGCGGAGGAAGGCCAGGAGGGTGCGTTCATCGGCTCCTTCGCATTCGTCCGCCTCCCTCTTCCAGCGATCGAGGAAGGCTCGGAGCGTCTCCTCCGATTGTTGCTTGATGGTCAGGAGATGAGCGAAATGCTTCTTCGCACGCTTCCTCCCGGCAAAGTGGGTGAGGAAGCGTTGAGCAAGATCCTGCCATGAGTCGATGCTCCCCTCCGGAAGGTTGTTGAACCAATCGTACGCTGGTCCCTCCAAGGTGGATAGGAACCAGCGACACATGTACTCCTCCGAAGCGTTGGTCATCATCATATTGTTCTGATAACGGGTGAAGTGCTCCTGGGGATCAGTGCGGCCGTCATATGGCTTGATCGGGTTCCCCTTATACTTCTCCAGGATGGGAGCGGAGAGCACCCTCGCAGAGAAAGGGGTTCTGGTCCGTATCTGGATGACGGGCTCATCGCGCCGGTCAGCCAACTCCCTTTCCAGAGCACTGACCTTGCTCAGGAGCGCTTCGTAGTTGGGATGTTGGGATGTGTGGGCCGATGCGCGCCCTGCGGTCTCTCGGGCCTCCATGTCAGCGAGGCGCTTCTCCAAGCGGGCGATGATTTCATCCCTTGGGTCCGTGTTGGCCGCGGCACCGCCCAAAGGGGTCTGGATTCGGGCCGCGTGGGCCAGGTTGATTTGGTGGCGTGCATCGTCATCAACCAGCTTTCCTTTTCCTTTATCTGGTCGGGGCCGGTCCGTTGTCCGGGACACGGACCCGAAGCTTTCCTTCGGTGATCCCGGCTCGCGGCCACCCAACCGATCCGCCACCCTTCCCGTAGGTACCCGACGACTCGCGATGTCACCTAGCCTGTTGAATGCTGAGATTTTACCGCGAGGTTGGGCCGGTGTATCCCGGGTAGGCGAGGCAGTATGGGAATGGGTGTCCACAGCGAGGACGTCTTCGTTGTTGCCGAAGAAAGTGACGCCCTATGGACGAGGCGGCGGTGGTGGCACCGTTGCGACCTCCCCAGTCACAGGGGTGTTGTTTCCCCGGTCTTTGCGACAAGGGCGCTGACCACGTTGGGGTCCTGGAGGATGCTCGCAACAATGGCCGATAATGCGGCCGGGTTGATCTGGGGAGCAGCAGGGTTAGAGGCCTGTTGGCCCGAAGCGCGATCAGCATTGCGCCTGTCCTCGAGCCCGATGCGGGCGTCTGGGGCAGTCTTGTTGAGCTGGGTGCGAAGGTCGGCCGCTGCAAGCTCGACCTCCTGAGCATTCTCATCCTGAATGATGAGATCATTGGGGACGTTGTCAGCAGCGTTTCCCTGCCCTTCCTGGTTCAGTGGGGCATTCCTACCAGTGTTCTTTGACCTAGTTCTTGTCATAGCTAGCGGTAGTGTCTGGCAGCGACGAAGGGTACTCACTTGATCTGTTCTGAGCTCTCAATGAAAGCACCAAATGATGGAGTATTAATTCTAGAGAGAAGTGAGAGCTAGAGAGAGAAAGTGAGTAATTATATTTCTGAACCTTGAACCCCCTATAATTAGCCCCTTGGGGTCTATTTATAGGTAAAAATGTGGATTTGGGCCCCTAGCCTTGGGCTTAGGAGGCCCATTACAATAATCATGCCTTCTTTGGGCGAAATAAGGCCACTAATGGGCTGTGTACAATACTTAGAAAATACAGTGAATAATACATTCTGCCTAGACGAAGTCTGGACGATGCGGTCCATGGACGATGCGGTCCATGGACGATGCGGTCCATGGACGATGCGGATCCTGGGTCGCCCAAGGATCTAGACGACATTTACTTTCTTGGACGTTGCGTGTCTCTGGCCGATGCGGGTGTCTTTTGGGCCGTTGAGTGTGTGGGCCATGGGGTCCAGGCCCATATACTCTATCAATTATTTTTTAAGCAATTCACATGTTTAGTGCGACATGTTTTAAATTAAATGTCCATGATAGAAATAAAGTAATATCATCATGACCTAGCTTTACTTCATGTATAATAAATTAATTTAAAATGAGAAGAAAAATAACAAAGAATAGCATGAAGCCTTGAATTGAACAAGGGAAAGAGACAAGTAAGAGTAAAGAAAAAGAAAACAACGAAAACAACGATATCATGGTAGGAGTGTGGACTGCTCGATCAGGCATGCAAGAGAAAAGAAAAGAAAAAAAAAATTGAAGCCACATCAAAAAATGGCTCTTAGCAGCGTTTAGCAAAACGGCTTGTTTGCTAGAAAATCTGTTTCAAAAATTGTTTTATAAACCATTAATTTTACCTTAAATTAATAAAATAGTATTCAGCAGTGGTGCAAGATAATAAAAGCACCACATGTAACCATGTGCCCTTGGCCGAGAATTAGAGTTAACCACCTTTAACAAAGCAATATAACTCGCTAGACCTAATTTGGACAACATAAAGCCAATGACAATCCAACCATGAAAAAAACAATAAAAGCAAACAATGAAAATAGAACTAGCATTCGTCTTCCTCATCATCACAGCCACATGAAAACTCAGCGGGCCTAGGGAAATTGACCCTCCGCCTCCCCATTTTTCGGCCCATCCAGTGTCATTCCTTCTCCAGCTGTAACTCCTTTGGCCTGGCTTTCATAAATTCTTCTGCGCTTTGTCTCACCCGGGGCTTCCTCCTTGTCACCCGACCTGCCCTGCTGGGATACACTAGCACCTGTTTCTGCCGAATATTCGCCCCCGAGATCAGTCTTCCGTTGTTGCCCATATCCCTCAGAACTCGAAGATTCATTAACTAGCCACTTGTTAGGTCTTGTAGGACTGGTCTTCGCCCCTCCTCCAGCTCTGAGGTCCACCCTAAAGGATTTCTCTAGCACAAACCCCTCTTCATACTTCAATGGACATAATTTATCAGAATGCCCAATTATCCCACACATGAAGCAGAAATTGGGTAGCTTTTCATATTTAAAATCCACCCAATGCTCAACCCCTTCCTTTGTTAAGGTAGTGCCCTTTTTTAAATGCTTTCGCACATCCATACAAACTCGGATACGTAAGTAAGATTTCCAGTTGCCTTCAAATTGGCATTTATCGAACTTAATAACAGAGCCCAAAAAATTGCAAATCTTCCTGGCAGAACCCAAATTTCTAAATTTAAAAGGTACATTGTGAACTTGTACCCAAAAATCAGCCTGAAACAAATTCATTTTTTCAGGTATATCAGTTGGCTGAACAACTTTCAAGAGAATTAAATCACGTTCAAACAGTCAGGGCCATCCTCAAACACACGATTCATATCCAACACATGATTAAAATTAAAAAGATACCTTTTCTCTCCAATTTTCTTGATGGGCACACCTTTTCCAGGACGCCAGATCAAAGCCAGCAGATCTTGGTAATCGAGAAGCTTAACTTTTCAATCTGTGACCACAAGCCCAACCACCGGAAACACCCTCGGTTCATCGACCTCTTTGAGGTCCTCTGCCTCCTCATCATCGAAATTAAGCTCGTTCTCCTTCTCATCAATAGCCATCTTCTTGTAGATGCTGACGATATCCTCCATCTAACAAAACTTCCTTAGTGCCACTGTCCCCTACGCCTTCCTGTTCGACTGAATCCAAGTCGAGACCGAGCCCACCGACAAGAAGCCCAGACCTCTGCCGTTGCTCGCCTTCATCGCAACCTAAGCACCGTTCTTCGTCTATAACGAAAACGGAATCCGAACCCCAGCGGCGGTAAGCCCTAGGGAAGACCGAATTTTTAGATGTGATATTTTTAATATTTAATGATAAATTGTCATTTAAAAGTGTCCATTAATATGTCATTTACCAAATATAGTCAAAGTTAATATGGATATGTTATTGTACGAACATTACACAAACATCATCCATGATGTCACTTTAATTTCTTCTATAGAACATGCGGGAGGCGGCGACTATTCTTTTGTTTTTCGGATTAATTGTTTCCAGACAAATGTTTGACCGTAGCTTCATCAATTGTCACTATTGAATTGAACCAACATTACACAAAGATCATCCATGATATCACTTTAATTTCTTTTTCTATCTTAATTTCTTTAATACAAACATTAAAACATGTATTGTACCAGTAGTAGTATTATTAATATAAACTTTTGTCAATTAAACACGCATATTTTATCATATAATTTGTCAATGAAAATTATACTCCATTTGTCCCGTAAACAAGTTCCCACTTTTCTTATTTGGATGCTCCAAAATAAACTTCTCATTTCCTTATTTGGCATATTATCTACATCAAAACAGTGCAAAACAGTGTCAAACAGTGCAAAACAGTGTCAAACAGTGTCGAAACAGTAAAATTACCCCTCAGTAAATTTATTTCCTAAAAATGTGTAAAAGTCAACCCGGGAACTTGTTTCCGGGACAGAGGGAGTAGTTTATAAAAAATGTACTCAGTATGAGTGAATGATATGTACAATTTCGGAAGTCCGTTTTATACACAACCGTCACAATTGCATGATCGATTGGTCAATACTATTTTTAACATTTGAGTTTTTTAGAAATTTTATTTCAGCGTACAGCTATTTATGATTATTTTAGCAAATAATGAACACTTTTAAATGACAATTTATCATTAAATATTTAAAGTATCACATTCAAAATTATCATCAATAACATCATTATATTATATACTAATGGAAAGTGTTTCTTAAAATATACGTGAAATACCTTGTGTAATTATTGTTTAAATAATCGTGTCATTTTTCAACGGAAACCTAAAGCCGAGACAGAGGCAGGGACGAAGCTGTGACACTGGACCGGTACAACAACAACAACAACATCCAAGCCTTAGTCCCAAAAGATATTGGGATCGGCTAACATGAATCGATACATGATATCACTACCAAAAGTAGTGACCACAACCCCAACCACCGAAAACACCCTCGGTTTATCGACCTCTTCGAGGTCCTCTGCCTGCTCATCATCGAAATTAAGCTCGTTCTCCTTCTCATCAATAGCCATCTTCTTGTAGATGTTGACGATATCCTCCATCTACAAAAACTCCCTTAGTGCCACTGTCCCCTACGCCTTCCTGTTCGACTGAATCCAAGCTGCGACCGAGCCCACCGACGAGAATCCTAGACCTCTGCTGTCGCTTGCCTTCACCGCAACCTAAGCACCGTTCTTCGTCTATAATGAAAACGGAATCCGAACCCCAGCGGCGGTAAGCCCTAGGGAAGACCGAATTTTTAGATGTGATATTTTTAATATTTAATGATAAATTGTCATTTAAAAGTGTCCATTAATATGTCATTTACCAAACATAGTCAAAGTTAATATGGATATATTATTGTACGAACATTACACAAACATCATCCATGATGTCACTTTAATTTCTTCTATAGAACATGCGGGAGGCGGCGACTATTCTTTTGTTTTTCGGATTAATTGTTTCCAGACAAATGTTTGACCGTAGCTTCATCAATTGTCACTCTATTAAACCAACATTACACAAAGATCATCCATGATGTCACTTTAATTTCTTTTTCTATCTTAATTTCTTTAATACAAACATTAAAACATGTATTGTACCAGTAGTAGTATTATTGATATAAACTTTTGTCATTTAAACACGCATATTTTATCATATAATTTGTCAATGAAAATTTTATACTCCATTTGTCCCGTAAACAAGTTCCCACTTTTTTTATTTGGATGTCCCAAAATAAACTTCCTATTTCCTTATTTGGCATATTATCTACATCAAAACATTGCAAACAGTGTCAAACAGTGCAAAACAGTGTCAAACAGTGTCGAAACAGTAAAATTTACCCCTCAGTAAATTTATTTCCTAAAAATGTGTGAAAGTCAACCCGGGAACTTGTTTTCGGGACAGAGGGAGTAGTTTATAAAAAATGTACTCCGTATGAGTGAATGATATCTACAATTTCGGAAGTCCTTTTTATACACAACCGTCACAATTGCATGATCGATTGGTCAATACTATTTTTAAAATTTGAGTTTTTTAGAAATTTTATTTCAGTGTACAACTATTTATATTTATTTTAGCAAATAATGAACACTTTTAAATGACAATTTATCATTAAATATTAAAAGTATCACATTCAAAATTATCATCAATAACATCATTATATTATATACTAATGGAAAGTGTTTCTTAAAATATACGTGAATTACCTTGTGTAATTATTGTTTAAATAATCGTGTCATTTTTCAATGGAAACCTAAAGCCGAGACAGAGGCAGGGACGGAGCTGTGACACTGGACCGGTACAACAACAACAACAACAACAACAACAACAACAACAACAACAACAACAACAACAACAACAACCAAGCCTTAGTCCCAAAAGATATTGGGGTCGGCTACCATGAATCGATACATGATATCACTACCAAAAGTAGTGACCACAACCCCAACCACCGGAAACACCCTCGGTTCATCGACCTCTTTGAGGTCCTCTGCCTCCTCATCATCGAAATTAAGCTCGTTCTCCTTCTCATCAATAGCCATCTTCTTGTAGATGTTGACGATATCCTCCATCTACCAAAACTTCCTTAGTGACACTGTCCCCTACGCCTTCCTGTTCGACTGAATCCAAGCCGCGACCGAGCCCACCGACGAGAAGCCTAGACTTCTGCCGTCACTCGCCTTCACCGCAACCTAAGCACCGTTCTTCGTCTATAACGAAAACGGAATCCGAACCCTAGCGGTGGTAAGCCCTAGGGAAGACCGAATTTTTATATGTGATATTTTTAATATTTAATGATAAATTGTCATTTAAAAGTGTCCATTAATATGTCATTTACCAAACATAGTCAAAGTTAATATGGATATATTATTGTACGAACATTACACAAACATCATCCATGATGTCACTTTAATTTCTTCTATAGAACATGCGGGAGGCGACGACTATTCTTTTGTTTTTCGGATTAATTGTTTCCAGATAAATGTTTGACCGTAGCTTCATCAATTGTCACTATTGAACCAACATTACACAAAGATCATCCATGATGTCACTTTAATTTCTTTTTCTATCTTAATTTCTTTAATACAAACATTAAAACATGTATTGTACCAGTAGTAGTAGTATTGATATAAACTTTTGTCATTTAAACACACATATTTTATCATATAATTTGTCAATGAAAATTTTATACTCCATTTGTCCCGTAAACAAGTTCCCACTTTTCTTATTTGGATGTCCTAAAATAAACTTCATATTTCCTTATTTGGCATATTATCTACATCAAAACATTGCAAACAGTGTCAAACAGTGCAAAACAGTGTCAAACAGTGTCGAAACAGTAAAAAAATGTGTGAAAGTCAACCCGGGAACTTGTTTTCGGGACAGAGGGAGTAGTTTATAAAAAATGTACTCCGTATGAGTGAATGATATCTACAATTTCGGAAGTTCTTTTTATACACAACCGTCACAATTGCATGATCGATTGGTCAATACTATTTTTAAAATTTGAGTTTTTTAGAAATTTTATTTCAGTGTACAACTATTTATATTTATTTTAGCAAATAATTAAAGAATTTGAAGAGAAGAGCTTATCGGAAGACGTTATCAAGGTGCCATCCATATCTGAGTAATTTGAATTTAGCTGCTAACATGTAAGTTCACTATTACCTGTACATGTTTGTTCAACCAAATAAAAGAAAGAAGTCTGGTTGATTTTTAATAGATGATTTTAGTCTATGTGCTATTATGTGAACCTGATGAATTATTTGCTGAGTTATTTTATTTGTTGTATTAAATTGTGTTTATTATCTCGCATAGTCAAGATTTTGTCAGTACTTTAGTTTTCAGATTTAATGATGTTTTTAATCAAACGTCACCATAAAAAGAACTAATATTTATAGTGAAAGATCAGGTGACTATATTTTATTCATGAATACATTAAAACTTTATTTTTTATAAAATATAATTAAATTGTTCCCACTTTAAATTTTCAAAATGTTAACTTTTTATAAATAATACAATCAGGGAATTAAAATACTATTTTGAAATACACAAACATTTTTAGTCTTATTTAAAACCATTTTCCAAATAGTGTAATATTTTTTTTTGGCAAATGGAGTAATTTGTATTAAAAAAAATAATGCAAAACAAAATCTATAAAAATTTAAAGATTAGGCATGCAACATCATGTCAAACAGTGATTCAATTGAACAAAATTAGTAGGCATGCGACATATGTCTAAATATGAACGGCGGAGTCAAAAATTCAAAACTAAGAAAAGTGGAGGCAAATGGAAGCAAAATAAAATGCAGCATTTTTGTTTTTGGGGATTCGTACACGAGACATTAGGGAGGGCAAGTAAACCTACACAGCGAAACTTCCAAGAGTACCATCATGCCGATTGTTGAAAATATTCAACCGGAGCGGTAATATATACTTTTTCTTAATAGGGGCTGAGCTATATACATATACACCACCGCCGCCGGCGAATGGGGGGCGGCGGCACCGGCTCGCCCCCTGGTTCCGCCACTGCCTGTTTGCCTATCATAGCCACGTTAAACTCTCTTAATCTTCATAAACCCATTCCCCCTTTCTTTTTTGGCACACTGATCCCTGCCCAATCCTTCCACCGAATACCGCGTCTAGCTAACCCGGTCCACCAAAAACCATTCATTAATCTTTCAATTTCCTAGCACAACTCTTACAGAAATAAGAATACTTGCATAGCATAACTAGGCATAAATTCAGTAACAGATTTAAGAAGCACATCCCTTCCTGCTTTAGATAAGAATCTGTGATTCCAGCTATTGAGGTGTTTAATGATTCTCTCCTTCAGATAAGCCAAGACCTCTGTTTTGCTTCTTCCCACTAAAGATGGCAAACCCAAGTATCTCGCTTCATTCTCCATATGTCTCACTCCTAACATCTCCACGAGCCCTTCCCGTATATCCTGCTGCACATTTGTACTGAAATGAAGAGTGGATTTGTTAAAGTTGATCTTCTGCCCCGACGCCATTTCATAGTCATGAAGTATTTCCTTAACCACCAAACTTTCACTATGGGTAGCTTTGAAAAAAAGAAAACTGTCATCTACGAATAAAAGGTGAGATATTCTTGGAGCCCCACATGCAACTGCAACTCCATGTAATCTGCCTGCATCCTCTTCCATTCGCAAACGAGCACTCAGTCCTTCTGCAACCAATACAAATAAGTATGGTGAGAGAGGATCTCCTTGTCTAAGTCCCCGAGTTGGTATAATTGGCCCCAATTCTTGATCATCAAAAGGAATGGAGTAAGTAACTGTGAGGACTGTTTCCATAATTAGTGCCACCCATTTTTCAGCAAATCCCAGCCAACTCATCAAAGCCTCCAGAAAAAACCACTCCACTCGATCATATGCTTTACTCATGTCTAACTTCAAGGCTGTAAATCCTTCTCGTCCCTGATGTTTCCTCTTCAAATAGTGGTGGGTTTCAAAAGTTATCATAATATTATCTATAATGGAGCGGCCAGGAATGAAAGCACTTTGGTTGGGGGATATGACGCCCGTAAGGACTGATTTCATTCTATTTGCTAACACTTTAGAAAAAATCTTATAAATAACACTAGTTTTTACACGCGCGATGCGCGATGAATCGAATGCCCAATGGAACTTTAGCACCAATTTTTGTTAAAAAGTATGTGAAATTCTTATTTTAGGTGTACTTTGTTTGTTTTGGATATTGTTTAAACGTAATTGAAGATGAAAATGCTCTAGTTGTGAATATTGAATTTTTGGAATGTAAATTTTTAATACTCCTTTGCATTGGATTATAATAAACATTTTACATGTCTCTAGGTTGGGTATATAATATTTTTCATTGAGAACAAAAGAGACAAATCACTTTTTAGTCTACACACAATTTAAAAAGAAAACAAGTAACGAAACAATGTTATTGAGATTACTGATTACATGTAACACGTAGGTGTAAAATATGACTTTATTTAACCTTTTCCACTATTAAACCATTCACCCTTATGTTGAAGAGGTCGATCTCTTCCCTGCCCAGTCCTCAATGCACTAAATATTTAAGGAATAATATATATATGAACCCGTCTCAAATCCAATAAATGTCTACCATAATCCCCCGCACTCCCTTTAACACGTACTCCCACTTGAACCCAATCAATCATTTGCTAAGACAATACACTCATATCAAGTTATTCCAAGTTTGAAAGTACATGTTTAAAGCAACGGTCAATTACCATCTAAAAGTCAATAACACACAATATAGTATAGAGATGTTCTGCCAATGATCTTAAGTAATTAGCCACTGCTCCACCAAGCAAAACAATGTGAGTTGCCTACTCAAACCGCAACCTGGCATCTATGTGCTTTTATTAAATCTGATCATAGGCTATGGAATAGTTAACAACTATCAAATACACAATATTACACTACTGTAGAAAGAGACAATTAGTTTTAGAGTTAAGGACACCTTCAAGCATGTCTGCATGTGATGTTTTCTCATGAGTGTAACTTAACGATAGAGAATAATGTGTATTATAAATGATTTTATTGAAGCACAAACATAGCTCAAGTGTTATTTCTTGGGGTATGAAAACGTAGCTATGTAGTTTATATATGAATGAAGGATATAATACATTCGTGTGTGCATGATTGTTTAAATAAAAACATATATCTTTAATCATGGTCAATAAATATCTAAAAAAATAAAGTATGTTCCAAGTAACAGAGTTATTAAACAAAAAGACAAAAATGACATTCCTTATTTATTAGGCCCCTTTATGTTTACCCTTAATTTTACTTTTTTCCCATTAACTTAACTTAAAGGCATCTACTTTAAGAAGATGGACAAAAGTGTAAGAAACAAGCATCATTTATTGTCATATACTAGGTATAAAAATCAAAGGCAAAATATGTGTTTGGTCTCATTGTCTCAACCTAACACACTTATGGCAAGTGCAAATGTGCAATTATGACAAATTAAATACGTCTAATTTACATCAACTAGAAAATAACGAAACCAATTAGGCAATTACTCCGTAGAACATTATCATGAATTCAATTTGACTTGAATTTAAGAGATTGGACTTCTTTTCAATTAAGCACACCTCACTTTTTTTAATCGGGTGTAATATCTACTACTCCCTCTGTCCCTAAAAGCAGTTCCATTTCGCTTATCGAGAGTCAACTTAAATCACTCTTAAACTCTTACATTTTATATCAAAATTTTATAAAAGTTGAATTATTTTTTGCAGGCTTTATAGCGGGTTTAATGTAGTTTCTGAATATGTAAATTTTATTTACTGAAAATAATCCGAGTTTTCACAGGGATCATTTAACTTCATCGTCTATCAACTTTCGTAATCCGCAATTGGAACAACATTTAGGGACCCAGGGAGTACGTGATTTTGATCATAATCAGATAATCTTGCAACGTCAGATTCCAGTATACTCCGTATTTAACTCCGTATTCCAGTATGCACTTCACTCTGCGGAGCACAAACAATCCAAACCCCCCTATAACCGGTTTGTTTTATTGTTGGAGGATAGTTAGTTGGGTATGTCTAGCTGCCTAGATGTCAGTTTCCGGATATTGGCGTGCTCTCTCCGGCTCTCAATTCCCACCACTGAAGAGTAGAAGAGGAGGATCATCTCTGGTGCACAGACCTGGCTTGATTTACTCTCTTATTTCTTGCCCTAGCACTGAGGAGACTCAAAATACAACTCCGGTTTCTGTAAACCAGCTGCCCCCAATTGTTCTGAGCAGAAGAAGATTGCTCGCCAGGACTATTTTATCTGCTTCCCTTTTACCGAACAGCTCCGGAGCCATTGAAGGAGGAAGAGAGGTGTTGGAGCTCGAAAGGTACACCGACCCGAAAGATGGTTTCACTCTTCTCAGACCTTCTTCTTGGATTAAGGTTTCTATTCTTCGATTGTGGTTGCTGTTTGTCTGTGGCTATTGAGAATTTGAAATTCTGAAATAATCTGGCTTGAAAGGTTTCGCTAGGTTGATAAGGCTGGGGCTACTGTTCTCTTTGTGGAAGATGCAAACAAGGGATCAAACAATGTTGGGGTTGTGGTGAGCCCTGTGAGAATCACAAGCTTGAGACAGTTTGGGAGTCCTCAATTTGTGGCACAAAAACTCATTCAGGCCGAACTTCGAAAGGTGTGGTTCTTCCTTTCTTATATCGCGGTTATTAATTCATTTGTTTTACTGTGATCTTTTATATAGCGGTACGCCGCTATGTAACGCGCTATGTAGCACGGAAACTCTCGGGAAAGAATACGTTTCCATTTTGGAAACTTTACGGAAGCTCTTTAGAAACTCTCTAAACAATTTTTTTTTAGCAAAAGTAGACATTTCTCGTTTCCCGTTCCTCATTATTTTCACATTTCTGTGCAACATAGTGTAGGGGTGTTCATGTTCTTTTCAGCTTGCATTATGAACTGGTATATATTAGGGAAACAAAATGTTGATGCCAAAAAGTGTAGATGATGTATGGTAGTAAAGAAGCTTAAATATCTGAAGTCCCTCCTGTAATCTGTTTTTTTGGTTTATCAGATAGACTTCCTACCATGCTTAGTATGTGAGTATGTCATCAACTCTAATGATCCCTTTGGTACAGGATAAACCTAAGTTCCTCTATATTTAATTTGGGGTTTATCTAGTTTAACAAGTATTTGGACTAGGCGAACTTTAGGGCCTGTTTACTAACAGAGATATATTCCTGTTTTCTACTTCTGTTTTTCGTTCTCCAATTTTCTGTTTTTATTTTTCAGTTTTTCTATCTCCAATTTTCTGTTTCTATTTTTTAGTTTTCCATTTTCAAATCTGAAAACATGTTCATCAATTTTTTCACCCAGTTCTCCAATTCTACACTCTTGACCCCTACCCTTACCACGATCTTACACTCTACCCATACTCCCCCACAACCCTTCATACCCACCCATCCATACCTACTTGTAGGGGTCGGGGTAGGGAAGTTATGGGTGGGGGTGGGGTAAGGGGTATGGTCGGGGTGGGGTGGTAAGGTCTAGGGGTAGTGGGTGGGTTAGGGTCGTGGTTAGGGGTAAGGGTGGGGTAGTGGGTAGGGTTTGGGGTAAGGTAGAGGTAGGGTATGGAGTTGGGATAGGATGGTGGTAGGGTGGGGTCGGGACCAGGGTGGGGCTGAGGTAGGGAAGGGTAGGGTGGAGGTAGGATGGCGGTAAGGGTGGGGGTAGTGGGTAGGGTTGGGGTAGGGTTGGGGTTGGGGTAAGGTAGGGGTAGTGGGATAGGATGGTGATAGGGTGGGCCCGGGATCTGGGTGCATGGGGCCGAGGTAGGGGAAGGGTAGGTGGGGGGGTAGGATGGCGGAAGGGTGGGGGTAGGATGGCGGTGGGGTGGGGCCGATGTAGGGGCATGTGGTAAGGGGTAAGGGGTAATATATGGGTGGGGGTAAGGTAGGGTGGGTCGGGGTGGGGTCGAGGTGGTAGGGGGTGGCGGTAGGGTAGGGTGGATCGGGGTGGGGCCGGGATGGGGTAAGGTCATTATAGGGAAAAATGGGTATGCGGGGTGGGGTTGGGTGGGTAAGGTAGGGTAGGGCAGGGTAGGGTAGGGGTAAGGGGTAAGGTACGAGGATGGAGGTACCGGAATGAAATCGACATCGGAGCGGGACCGGACCCACCACTAGGTGTAAGTATGCAAATTCATTGTAGCGGCACTGTAGCATCTGCGTTTTCCAAATTTGGAAAACTAGTAAAAGTCACTTTTCCAAATCATGTCTCATTTTTTCCGTTTTGGAAAACGATTTGGTAAACGCGTTTTTCTTTTTTCCTTTCTCCAGTTTTCCAGGAATTTCTTTGGTAAACACGTTTCTTGTTTTTTGTTTTCCAGTTTTCCAGTTTTCTGGAAAACTGGAAAATATCTCTATTAGTTTTCCTAGAATCATGAAAACTTAGAATTCTCCAAATTGTAAGAGTAATATTTTGATTTTCTTTTGGTTTAACTTCCATCCAAACAACGATTTTCCATATGGTTTTACATTCACCTACATTCTACTGAACCGGGGTTCAACCAGATTTACTTAAATTTACTCGGACCAAATAGAGTTATAGGACCTAACTTATTGATGATGTTATTTTTCTCTAACAGGAAAGCACAAAAGAAGCTGAAGTGATTGGAGTATCTGAGAGGTCAGGGAAAGGAGGAATGGAAGTTTATGAGTTTGAGTACAAAGTTGATAGCAGCAGAGGAGGGATGAAGAGGGTGTTGTCTGCTGCTTTCATCTCATCTAACAAACTCTATCTTTTGAATATTTCTCACTCCGATGGGCTAGAAAATCCGTTAGGCCCGGATAAACGAAAATTGTTGGAAGAAGTTCTTCATTCCTTTAACATGGATCAACATTAGCATCTTTGCTAGTGTCTCGTTGTTTTATCCTCCCATCTAGCAATGTATGTACACATATCTGGTGTACTAATTATTATTATAGCATCTGTTACTGCTCTAGTGCTCCTTTCAAAGAAAAAAATCGTAACAATATAATAACAATAATACGGAGTAATAATTACTATTACGGAGTATTATAATAAAATAGTAATCAAGACAATGATGCTAACAGTTGATACCAAAGATGTTTTTACTTGAACGGTAATCTGTCCCATACTAGACTTGGATAATTATAAAAATACAAAGAGACCAGATATTACCGGACCAAGTAAGTTCAGACCAGGCCAGATCAGACCAGACCAGCAAATTACAGTCCAAGTAAAAACATCCCAAATACGATATTGCATAAAAAAGGTATATTTAATGAATAATATTTTGCGTCCAATTCATGATTCCAACTTGTATATGACTATTTAAAACTAATAAGTTCAAATAAGAATACATATAAGAATATCAATTTTGATTCGAAAATAAAACTTAGTTACATAAATATAACTCTAGTATTCTTATTCCAACAACACTAAAATAAAACTTAGTTACATAAATATAACTCGAGTATTCTTATTCCAACAACACTAAAATAAAACTTAGTTACATAAATATAACGATTCATAACTACACTGTAGTGTTGTGGTAACTTAAGTTCAAAACTTGAACATGAATTACTATGATTTCATTACTACTCTAGTATATAACTAGTCATATTTTTGTAAATCATCTCTATTTTGGTCATATTTATGTAATTATTTCATAAATTAAATATATGACTATTGATATATTTGATTTGAGATTTTGTTGTTGTTAATAATAATAGAAATTATTTGACTATTGAAATTATTCAAATATTTGCAAATAATAATAATAGCAATAATAATTGTACTAGTAATAGTAATAATGATAATAATGATAATAATAATAATAATAATAATAATAATAATAATAATAATAATAATAATAATAATAATAATAATAATAATAATAATAATAATAATAATAATAATAATAATAATAATAATAATAATAATAATAATAATAATAATAAATATAGATGTTAGAGTGTTAATTAAATATGTAGTCTGCATGTCCAACGTATACTCCGTATATAAATTGAACTTTGCTTGGGGTACACAAAGTATACACAAACTGTACAAACTATATATACTTTATTTTTTTACCATTTTACTTTTATCTTTTACTCCATTCATTCTCTCTCATTTCTCTTAATCCCTTTTCTCTCCTCTTCCTCCCTCTTCTCTCGTTCTCTTCCCTGCACTCTACGTAGTGGTTCTCTTTCACTTTTTTTTTTTCATTTTCAAGCTCCTTAACATCAACAACATTTCAATCCTTCTCCTCATTTAGTTTTCGTGCACAAATTCGTTTTTCTCTATGGTTGATCCTTCTTCTCAAACCATGAGATAATGTATTTTTCCTATTTTTCTTGTGTGATTTGCTTTTTTATATTTTTCCCGATTTTGTGTTTATTGTGGATGTTATAACCTTGAATAATTGATTAAATGGTCATATACATCAATTTCAATCCTTCTCCCAACTTAATCGTAAATAATTATTCCCATTTTTTCATATGCATTTTAGGGGTTTTATATACTTTTCCTAATTTCATGAATATTATATATGTTTTAACAGTGAAAAATGATTGTTTTGTTTTATTGTAAGAGATTTGATGAGTTAATTATTGAAATCTTAGTGTAAATACTCTAGTTTGTTTTTGCCCATAAGGTGTTTGTTGAAATGACTAAGTGAACTTTTGTTCAAATTCAATATTTTTTCTGCTATTTTTAATTTGTAAATGCACTTTGGTGTTTAATGAGTTTCATATTCAAGTTTTTTTCAAATGCAAGACTGAGAGAACCTTATTTTTTACTTAAATAATTGACTCTTTTATTCCATAAAAACTTACTATAATTTTTGAATGACTATTTTATTTGATTATTTTAAATTTTAGTTTGGGGATTTTCATAAGTATGCAGTAAAGAGAAGCATTAGTTTTTTAATTATTAGGGCCTCACTTGGAACCGTAATAGACTCATGATTCTTTGTATTGGGACTAATGTTCCCTTTCAGTAGCTTAATGAAAAAAAATGAGACTAATATTACTCTTTTGTGTTTATATTTTTGGTTGCAGTTTAAATTATACCACATGTTCATTGTTTGAATAGAAGCCGTTTATTCTTCTCCTGCAAGTTGTTGAATACAATGATTCTGTATAGCTAGGCATTCCACCTGATTTTGGACAACTTGTATTTTTTTGGAACATAAAGTGGCCAGTTCATAGAAGGTCTTCTTTACCTCACTTGGAATGCTCCTACTCCTTTACGATTAACATTGTAAAATCTTAGAAACGTAAGTCGGGTGGAGTACTCTTCCATGAATGGAAAGAATGAAAAGTGATGGTCATTATTTCAAGTGCAAAAGACATGCAAGAGACGGAATTCCAACCTCTAAGGAGTGTCCATTTGTTGAAATGAAAAAATTTCATTTTTGGAGTGTTTTTTCATTATGTAATAAGATTCTGACCTTGTTTCTTGACATATTGGTCATGCCTATTGGTTAGGGCCATTTTGTTTCCCCTTTATTTTAATTTATTGTATCTTAAGAGGATATGTCTTAATTTTAGGGGTGATCAATACGCTTTGCCTTTGTAATCCCATCTATTTAATTGTTGATTGATTTTAATATCCTATTAGGTGTTAATCATGTTTAAACACTGTTTACTCTTCCATATTATTTTTATCTTTACTTACTTAAGGTTTACATACCCGAAGAAGAAATAGGCGTGTCTACCAAGAAGGAAGGGGCTAATATGTTAAATTGAATTGTCTGTGAACGAGATATTAACAAGAAATGAAATGCCTAATCACAACCAATAACCACTGGGACGGCTAATTTGTTAAGTGGAACTGTTTGTGAACTATAGATGAAATGTCCGTCCACAGGCAAAAAATTCACTGGACTAGGTGGGCAAAACTATGTTTCCCTGTGGAGGAAGGAGGGATTGGGATTAGGGCTTTAACTGATGTTGAAAAATCCTTTACCCTCAAACTCTGGTGGAAGTGGAAAACTCAGAAATCTTTTTGGACTGAATTTATCAAGGCAAGATACCAAAGAGGAGATAATATGATTCATAAGATAACAGACTCACCTATTTGGAAGCGAATTTGCGCAATTAATGAGGCTGCCAATGAATTTTGTAGCAGGAATGTGGAGGATACATGGGTTTGGAATCCTGATTGTCAAGGGAAGTTCTCTCTTTCATCTGCATACAATGTAATCAGAGAAAATCAGGCTTCTACATTTACATATAAGCATATTTGGCACAAACAACAGCATATGCAGGTTAAAGTTTTTCTTTGGAAGCTGGTTCATAACTTCCTACCCATTCCTGACAATTTACAAAGATTTCAGATGGTGGTTGAGCCATCTATATGCCCTTTCTGCAGAAGGCACAGTGAACAGACCAACCATATTTTCTTTAACTGTGTAAATGTTAGGAAGATTTGGCAGTACTTTATGGGTGTATTTGACATTCCATTCCCTAAAAGTTACACTTCTATTAGACAGATTATGATTTCATGGTGGCTTGAAGCTGGTTCAAAGACCCTTTCAGACCTCTTTAAGCACAATATTCCAGGTATGATTTGTTGGCATATTTGGAAAGTATATGCTTCTTTCAAATGGGGATCTGGTTCTATTCCTTCATCAGATAGTTTAATTTGGCAAATTAAGCTATATACACAGAATTGGAGTAATAAGATATCAGGTCTGAAATGGAGACCCATCGATGAACATCTCATACATGAGAAATTGATACCTCCGGGCTTTCGGTTTAAGGGATCCTGGTGTACTATGGTGAAATGGAAAAGACCAAGAACTGATTATAAGCTGAACATTGATGCTTCCTACATACCTGATAAATCGGCAGGTGGTGCGATTTTGAGAAACAAATCGGGCGAGTTCATCTGGGCGGCATGTTTTGACCTTCAGGCTTCGTCGAGTGCTGAGGCGGAATTGAAAGCTCTAATTAGAGCTTGTGTTATGGTGATAGAGATGGGATATAGCGGGTTCCAGGTAGAAGTTGATGCTGTAAGCTCCCTTTCCAGTGTTTCAGATGAAAGCAACGAGATGCAGACTGATGGTGTTCGGACATTCAGGAGGAAAGCAAGAGAGAGTGGGCTGGTTTTCGGACATATCTTTAGAGAAGCAAATTTTGTAGCCCATTACTTAGCTGGATCCGGTTTTTCGGAAACCCATTTCTATCATGTGGATCAGCTTCCTACTCGGGCAAAACAAAGTTACTACGCGGACCTGTTTGGTTGGCCTTTTTTTAGATTCTAGCATTATTTCCTTCAGGAGCGGTTTTGGTCTAGTCCCCCGCTGTCTGGTATTGTACTGAACTTCTACTGTTCTAATAAAATACTGGTAGTTGTCCCCCGGCTACTACCCCACTGATTTTGGTGGTTGGCCTTCCGGGGTTAAAAAAAAAAAAAAAAAAAAAAAAAAAAAAAAAAAAAAAAAAAAAAGACTAATGTGCTAAGTGCAATTGTCTATGACCCACACGAATTGGTGTCTCAAGAATGTTTATTTTATCACATTGATCAACATATGTGGAAAAACTAATTGTGCTCTATATAGTTATTATAAATTTACAAAAGTTGGGAAAAATATTCTATTAGAAAGTCAAGAATGTGTGCTCAAGAAAGTTTTAATGACTATTGTTTGTAACCAGACACTTCAAGTCGCGTTCACAGACAATTCCACTTAGCATATTTGCCTATTCCAGTGGATATTGCCTGTGGCCGGACATTTCGTGTCTGGTTCACAGACAATTCCACTCAGCACATGAGTTCATTAGCCCAATTCGGTGGTTATTGTTTGTATCTGGACACTTCATATCACGTTCACAAACACTTTCACTTAGTACATTAGGTCCGTTCAAGTGGCTATTGTCTGTAACCAAAGAGTTCATGTCTGCTTCACAGGCAATTCCACTAGTGTACTGAGTCAAAATGTCTGTGAACCTGCTATGAAGTGTCTGGCTACAAAAAATAGCTAGCTACTTGAGTGGCTATTGTGTGGGCATAGTAACATAACTTGGGCGCTCTACAATCACCTCATAATTTTATTAGATTGATGTTACAATAGTGATTAATCAAATTACATTATATAATACTCAAATTATACTACAAGAACAATGCAGAAATACAAATGCACTTTTTAAATATATTATTCAAAATTGTTAAATAATACGTAATTCCAAAAACTAACTACATTGTCTAAAAACTATCAATTATAGTGTGAATTCATTTCATTTTGATCTCCACTTCACATTCTAAGCCTGGCACTTCTAAAGTATAATCTGCAAAGCAAAACCAAACATAATAATGAGCAATCTAAACATCCACACAACCTATAATTAACAATCACAGCTCTTCGAGTTAATACTTCATATTTAAGATGAGAAAATCTCAATTTAGCTGCAAATGTGAGTTCAGAGAAGAACAATAGAAAATATCACAAAGTGAGAGTAATGGGAAAACATCACTTAATTAACTTGACATAAATAGGATGGGAGAATAAATAGTAAAAAAATCAGTTCATCATTTATTTCTATAAGAAGAGGTGCATATTCACTTACTATGACCATGTTGATTCATTTAGCTATTTAGCTCTTAAGTAAATAGAAAATTAAACACAAATTAGTAAATAAGTTTACAATTCTTCATGATTCTTAACAATCAAAATGTATATTTTCAATTAAGATGAGATGCCTTGGAATGAGCAAACTAAACTAGGAGAATGAAAAAAACACAGAAGATAAAATCTTTGAGGGAGATTAACGTTAGCTAGTTTTTAAAAATAAAAAAACTCTACTAAACTTTATTTATAGATAGTTCATTAAGGTCTAAGGACAATTGGAGTAAGCTTACTTTTAATAGAGTAACTATGGTTTTAGTCAGGTACCTTGTATGCTAGAGGCATTCATGGTACAGTAGTCCAAATGTCCTATAAAAATCAGAACCTTTCTAAAAACGAAACACATGAATATTGATGTCAGAATACCCAAAAAAAATAGGGAAAAATGAATAGTCATGTGAGAACATCAATGAGATACTAGCTCGAGAAAAATAATAACATATGAGATTTAATAATATAAGAATAAACAAAGTAATGGGGCAATCACCTTGATGATTCAATAGCATTTTCCACTCGGAAGTAACAGCCTCTGGCGAATATGTGCTGACAGCTCTTCGATAAGTTCTGAATCATACCCTTTAACAACATCAAAGCAAGCAGATATACTTTGTATAATAAGACCATATGAGAAAGTATGAAAATTTTACAAAATGATTCCAAAGCAGGTTGCAATTAATATAGAAAGAGAGAAAACCATACCAGTTGTGATGCTTTTGATTGAAGAATATCAAATATCATCACTTAGTGTTCAGTTGAAGAAGCAACATCACCTTATATCAAACAATATCACATTATTTCATTGCAATATTTTTTTTTATCAAAGTAAGCAAAATTATAAGATGAAAAAATTACACTGAGTACCTTATTAGTATTCTGAATATCAAAGTCTTGTTCTGAATCTGATTCTTCAGAATCTGAACTAGAAGTATCAAAATTTGCCACCCAAGCATTTCTACAAAGATGACAAAGGGGAAAAAAGAAAGAGAGAACCTGTGACATGGAGCAGGGCACTTATGGTCTCTACACTGAAGCCTCCTATCACAGACCTAAGAATCCAAAAAGACTATCACAAAACAAACATAAAGGAGTAAAAAGGACATTTTAAGTATTATACACAGAACATGGAAAACACACACACACACACCTCAGAACAAGGTAGGCACTCTCCATCGCAGCAGCGACGCTTGCAGGCATGTCATTCGCAATCCAGAAGTTTCAAGCACTTCCTCTCACAGGTTATATTTTGGTAACAAGGAACCTATTCTAATTTCAGTTAATCTAGAACTAACTAACAATAATAATCAAGAAAGCGCATATTCCATTCATCAAGAAGGATGTTATTTAACAAAGAAGGAAGTCCATGTACCTGTTTCTTAAAGCTCCCACACCTGCACCACTTTGTTATAAACCAGAAAGCGTCAAATTTACACTGGTACATATATTGATCCATATGTGCAATCAAACTATTACCAAGTTGATGGAAAGACATATAAAAAAAGCTTCATTTTTTGTGGAATAAGAAAAGAATCAAATATTTCAAACAGCCAATGAGACTTTCCACAACAATATGTATTGTTGTGTGACTTGCAAATTTATACTTCATGGTATGGGAGAATACTCTTAGCCTCTTTCTTACACATTATCCCACAACTCTCATTTTGGGTTCATGTATTAAGATAATTGGTTGAAATTTGGCTTAAAAAACTACGTATCTATTTTTTAAGAAATAAAAAAAATTATAGAACTAATGGATTAGTTTATTTGTCTAGCATAGATATTTCCCTGTCCGCAAAGACATCTAAGGCATGCATAGTTCAGCAAAGATGATTTCAGAGGAAGAATTCCTGATTGGAAATTGGCTAGACTGCCATGGCGGATCTGAAATGCCATTTGGCGCACATCATTTTCTCTAATAAAAAAAAATTTACTGAAAAGAGGCAAATAGTAACAAAAGGGGGAAATTGAAAGGGTTGTTCTACTTACTGGATGCTTATTCTCTTCAGAAACTCTTGTGTAATACACATGTGTTAGTGGAGAGTTTAATGAAAATATAAGAAGTTCCATACAAATCACAAAACTTCAAAAACAATGTGACTTTTTCCAGTAAACCGGTGATGAGATAAATCAGTTAATTATATACAATTGTTATTTTCAATATCTTTTGATTGTATGGAAATTTTGGTTAATCAGAAAATGTAAGCAACTTGGTGTTTAATGAATTTCAGATTCTATTTTTCTTCAAATGCAAGACTAGAGAACCTTCTTTTTATACTTAACTTAAATAATTCACTCTTTTAAGCAACCTAACAATCACTACCTCCACCTTTCAACTGGTCAATGTCTTCACCCCCACAACCCCCCTTCAACACATATCATTTTCATAATTTTTCATCTAAAAACCCAGAAATTCCTTTAGGTTTCCATATTTTAGACTTGTTTGGTCGCTTACCATTTCTGCAAAACTTTCGGACCAAGAAAAACTTAATTTAGATTAGATAATCTAAAATGTAATCAAATTGGGAGCTATAAACTGGGATAAGTTTAGAGCAAGATTCGAATTATCATTTTTGCTTAAAATTAAAGCACTAAGAGCTATTAATTGGGATGGGAATTTGCAAATCCGAACGGAAAAGCGGTATATTCATAATTCCAAAAACAGATGTAAATATTAAAAACTAGGGTTTGAATTGAAGACCCACCTTTGAAATTGATAATGGAGATGGATGGCGCACCCTTGAAATGTTTGCTTCATATACCATGTGGAATGCTCCCTTCAATAGACTCCAATTCCATTCCATTTAATGAATTAATTAAAAAAGGAAGAAGAAAAGAAAGCCAAGAGGCGAGAGGAAGAAGACCAGAAGGAGAGAGGGGAAGTTTGAGCGTACAAGAAGGTAGAGAAAGAGGAAAGAGACTGGGGTGAAAAAAAGGTAAAAATAAAAAATGGGCTTTTATACCTTGTACACTTTGTGTACAATATATGTATACTAAGCATTTTCGATATAAATTTCACTTCTAAATTTCATGAAATGACATTCCATTTTTAGTCTCTTGTTTCTCAAATTTTAGTTTTCTTGTTACTTTATAATTCTTATCAACAACAAAAAAAAATTGTTTCGTGAATGATGCTTATTGATTTTTCAATGTGAAAAAGTTAAGCAAAACAAGAAAGATATGATATACTACGTATGGCTCTACTGTATTTGATTATTTGTTTATTTTATTCTAATTAAGATTACAATTTAAACACTGTATACTATGTATAATATAATTAAAAAAGAATAGTAATGGTGTGTAAGTGTGTTCATATATGAAAAATATTTAAATATTATAACATATATTCAAAAAAGTAATCAAATCAAATTGAAACTCTCTTTTAAGTTTGAAATTTTGAATCATAAATAAAATAAAAATGCAAATCGAGTATATATTATCAAATTCTAATAGAATGGATGGATATTTGACTTGACTCAACTAGTTTGATAACTCTGTCTTTTTGGCTTAATTGTTTAATAATCAAAATAACTAACGTTGAAGTTACTTTCCTAATCGGTTGAAGTTACTTTGGAGGATCATTTTAGCTATTTTATAATATATTATTTTCTTTATTTTATTAATAAAATATATTCTAAATGTAATTTTTTAATAACTCAGCAGAAGCAGCCAATCCAGTCACTTCGATCCGAACATCATAGATTTTAGCAGAATCGACCAATTGGATCAATTTGAATGTTAGCAAACGGGCTCTACATCTATTTGTATTCAACTATATTTTCACTACTTTCATTCCATTTCGTAAGATATGTTTTTCTTTTTAGTAGTCCCAAAGATATGAACATATCTCTGAATTGATGAGCTTCATCAACTTTTTAATTTCTCACTATGTCCCTTTATCATCATTTCAGTATTTCACTCTTCATTTTTTGTAGATACGTCTTACTTTTTTTAACTTTTTGGAGGCTACAATTGTAAAATAACCACTTTATTCTTTATTTTCTTAAAAGCAATAGTACAATACAATTAGGGGAGAGCATAACCTGAACCGACCCGAAAACCCGTTTGGATATACCCTTTGTACGCCCACCGGGTCGGGTGACCCGAACCCGAAAATCCAAACCGAACCCGGTTTCCTTAAGGTTTCAGGGTAGCGGGTCGCGGGTAGGGTTTAAAATTCGCTACCCGACCCGCCCGAAAAACCCGAAACTCCAAGTAGTATATATACTAGTTATTTAGAGGTAACCCAGTCTGTAACCCTAAGTCCCTAACCGGCTAACTCTAATCCTCTTCATCACAGACCCCTTCTCTCTTCAATGCCTTCATCGCAGATCCCTTCTATCTAATCTCTCGTCAATCCGATCTCTCTCATTCACCCTCCGGGAGTCCGGCACTGATAGTTCATTGTCTGGCTTGTCTCTGACTCTCTGCCTTTCCTCTCTGGCTTGTTGTTCCTCCAGTTTGGACTGGTGGAAGCTTAACAATGGTGGAAGCTTAACAACGGCTGAAGCTTAGAACAGTGGAACGGTGGAAGCCTGCGACTATACGAGTGATCTGTTGTGAGGTATAAAAGTTTGATTTCATAAACTATTATGGTGGTATAACTGGTATTATACTATGGTGCAAGCCTGGAAGCTCGAACCCTAGATATGTTGTGTCATACTGTTATTGTCTTTTGATATGTATTACTTGTGTAATTGTGACTCACTCATTCATGAATTCTGGAAGCCTATTTGGTATTTACAATGGATTTGTTAAATGTTAGCCTCATTGCCTCAATGATACCTCTGTTTGCCTACTTGACTATGGCTTTGTAATTTGTGATGCATAAGTGAGATGGTGATACCTCGTTTTGACTTTTTTGATACCTATTTCACTGTGGTCTGTGGATTTGTAACATGTGATGCATCTGTGATGCCTGTTAAATACTTAAATGTAAGCTTCATGCCTTGATACATATGTGATATGTATTTTGAACTACTGAGTACTGAATGAGATGATGGCTGAATATAATTTTCTGAGTAAACATGATGATTTGATTATTCATATTTCACATATTCTGGCTCACAAGTGTTGAAGTTACCTTTTTGTACTCAAACACTCAAACGAGTAGTTAGAGTGAACTGGTATCTTCTAAGTCTGTAGAGAAGAGAATAAGCATACTGCTTATATCCTTCTGTAGATCACATTGTTGATTGTTCCAGACTTTACTGTGCATGTGTAAAAGTATTTGTGATTGTCAATATGTGATAATGTCATTTATGTGTTCATTGTTCAATGTGTTGACTGCATTGAGGTATTTGAATTGCCTATAATTATCAGAATGGAAGGTCAATGTATTGATACCATACCTGCATCTGGTTCTCAACCTCCTCTGAATCCTATTTCTCAAGAACCTATGGTGGAAGCTCATGATGTTGGCCCTAACACCAGCACTCAGCAGACACCTGTTGTTGATGTGCCTGTTTCTAGAAAAAAAAAGGAGGTAGAGTCCAGATCCATAATATGGGAATACTTTGACAAGATAAAAGATAGTAAAGGTGTCCTTATCAAAAGCAAATTGCAAACATTGTGCCAGAACATACTGTTGTCGGTCCAAGAAGCATGACACTTCCTCTCTTAGAAATCACATACTGAACTGTCTGAAAATTCCTTGCTCAAAAGATACTAGGCAAGCCCTTCTCAGTTTCCAACCAGTCTTGTGTAATCCAACACCTGAAAATACTGGAGTGTTAGTGAATTGGGTGTTTGATCAAGTTGCAATTAAGAGAGCACTTGTTGAAATGGTCATAACTGATGAACTTGCATTTAGATTTGTAGAAAGGCAAGAGTTTAGGAAGTTTATGGCTATAGCTTGTCATAGGTTTCAAATTCCTTCTAGATGGACAATTGCTAGGGACATCTATCAAATCTATTTAGATGGGAAGCTGAATATGAAAAGGTACTTTAGGGAGCACACACAGAGGGTCAGTATAACAACCGACACATGGACCTCTGTACAGAGGATCAACTACATGTGTATAACTGCACATTTTATTGATCATGAGTGGAAGCTGGAAAAAAAAAGATCATCTCCTTTGTTCCTGTGACTTCCCATAGAGGAGAGTACCTAGCCAAAGCTCTAAAGTCTTGTTTGCTAGATTGGGGATTGAAATCTATCTTCACCATAACTGTTGATAATGCTAGTAGTAATGATACTGCAGTAGGTTTTTTTAAGAAAAAACTTTTATCTTGGGGTGCTTCTTCTGTGAAAGTAAAGTAACTTCATATGAGATGTATTGCTCATATCCTAAGTTTAGCTGTGCAAGATGGTTTAAAAGAAGCTGATGGTTCTGTTCAAAGAGTAAGAGATGCTATTAAGTATGTTAGAAACTCACCAGCTAGGTTACAAAAATTCAAGGACATTTCAGACTTGATTGAAATGCAGACTAAAGCTGGATTGCACCTAGATGTCCCAACTAGGTGGAATTCAACCTATCTCATGCTGAAAGTTGCACTATCTAATGAAAAAGTTTTTGAAGCTTATGAGGAGACTAAGACTTCCTATTCTATTGATCTGCAACATGAAACTCATGATGCTTAGGATTGGCTTGCAGTTGAAACTTTGGTAGATGTATTTAAAAACTTTTATGAAATGACCCTTAGGATTTCTGGCTCTCTCTATGTGACTGCTAATACCTTCTTCTCTGGAATATCTGATCTGTGAAACTAATGGGGACTAATATGAAAGCCAAACTGGATAAGTACTGGGGTGATCCAGAAAAAATGAACATGCTTATTTTCTTTGCAGATGTCCTTGACCCTAGGGATAAATTTGAGTACATGCCCCATCAATTAATTGCTTTGTATGAGGAAAAGACAGGCAAGGCCTTCTTTGAAAAGATAAAGTTGGGTTTGAATGAATTGTATAGTGATTATGTTACAAACTATGAGTGCTCTGTTAGTGGAAGCTCCCTTTTAACCCCAAATGTGGTTCCTTTGCAATCTGAATCAACCGGGAGTAGGCCTGTCTCCATATTGAAAGCCCAATTGAAAAAAACAAAAACAAGACAGTGGGGTGTTAGGCTTGAAAAAACTGAACTTGAAACTTATTTGGGTGAGAACATAATTGAGGAGGATAGTGAATTTGACATCTTGAGATGGTGGAAGCTTAGTGGTGAGAGGTTTCCAATTCTATCTAAGATGGCAAGAGATATTCTTGTTGTTCCTATTTCCACAGTAGCTTCTGAGTCCACTTTTAGTACAAGTGGAAGAGTGTTAGACTGCTTTAGGAGTTCATTGAGTGCCAAAATTGTGGAAGCCCTCATATGTGCTCAAGACTGGTTGAGGATGTCCAATCAGCCTGTCTCAATAGAAGAAAACGTTGAAGAGGTAGAGAGGCTGGAAACAGGTACAAGCTTTTACACATTCTTTTTTGAAATTTTATATTTCAACTTATTGTTATTTGCTAACTTAATGTTCTGTTTAGAATGCATAATTAACTGATGGTGGTGGAGGCCCTTCTCTTGATCAGATAACAGTAAAACTTTTTCTTTATCTTTTAAATATGTAATATGTTGTTTCACCAATGATATGCTATGCTATGATTCTGTCATTCTGTCAATGTTATGCGTGGATGGCTGGAAAAACATAAACGTGCTGGTACAATGGTAAAAGGAAGTGTTGTTGTTCCACTGGTACAATTTCACCTATTTGTGTGTTTGTACAAGACATGGTAATCTTGTTTATCTCTATACTGATTAAGTGTTGCATATGTTGGCAATGATGATAGCTTCCACCAAAAACTGAAATGAATGGGTTGGTGTTGATTCTATATGTATATAGTTTTGTATGCCCCCATTTTTTGTGAAGTAAATAAGCAATCTGAGCCTAAATATATGCATCTTACTTGCTGCCTTGCTGGAACTATTGGGATTTGCAAATGTATTTATTTATTAGAGATTAAGTGTTGCATATGTTGGCAATGATGATAGCTTCCACCAAAAACTGAAATGAATGGGTTGGTGTTGATTCTATATGTATATAGTTTTGTATGCCCCCATTTTTTGTGAAGTAAATAAGCAATCTGAGCCTAAATATATGCATCTTACTTGCTGCCTTGCTGAAACTATTGGGATTTGCAAATGTATTGATTTATTAGTGATTAAGTGTTGCATATGTTGACAATGAATCCCAATAAAGATAGCTTCCACCAAAAATTGAAATGAATGGGTTGGTGTTGATTCTATTTCTAATTTGTATATAGTTTTGTATACCCCCTTTTTTGTGAAGTGAATAAACAATCAGAGCCTAAATATAGGCATGTTATTACATTCTTAATTGTTGCCTTGCTTGAAATATTGGAGTTAGCACATGTATTTACCAGTTATTACATTAATTGTTTGCTTAATTTGGCAATGATGATAGCTTCCACCAAAAATTGAAATGAATGGGTTGGTGTTGATTCTATTCTATATAGTTTTGTATGCCCCCATTTTTTTGTGAAGTTAATAAACAATCTTATGGGTTGGTGTTGATTCTATTTCTGTATGGTTTTTATGCCCCCATTTTTTGTTAGGTGAAAGTAAATCTGAGCCAACTCTGATGCTATATAGTTTTTAATATTTATACCTCCCAACTCCCGACAGTTAAGTCTGTGTTTTCATGAAACTTATAGTTTTCCTTGTCATGTACATAGGAAGAAATACAATGATTAACTAAGTGGCTGCTGCTTGCTGGTCTGCTCCAAGATGGAACCAGGAAACAAGAAACTAGAACTAAACACTTCAAGGCTTCAAGTTCATTGTTGTTCAAATTGCTAATTGCCAATTTTTGCTACTTTCTATATGTTTTGTTTACTATGTTGGAACTGCATAATGTATTTATGTTTTTGGATTTTGGAATTGGGACATGTCACTTTGACACTTTAGAGGTTGTAACTCTAAACCCCCCTATCTTGCTAATTGCTATAGTCTGGCAACTTTGTAGTCTGCAGCCTTGCGGAGTTGCAGTTATGGTAGTCATATGACTCATATTATGTAATTTTTTTGTATATTATTAAGTTATTATGCATGTTAATATGTCCGGTACTGTGGTACTGTTAGTCTGTTACCATATTAGGACAACTACTACTTTGAATGTTATAAACTTATAGAGTTATAGTGTTACTGACTTTTAATGGTTTTTCAACACTTACCACTTTATTTTTCACAATTTCAACATAACTACATAATATGATAATAACCCGAAATAGCCCCGAAAACCGATTTAGCCTGCCCGAAATCCGAATTTCTGCAACCCGACTTGTCCGATTAATTTTTTTTAAAGGGTAGGGTTTTAATTTACAAATCTGATAACCGAACGGGTATATCAAAACTCAACCCGTCCAACCCGAACCCGTCCGACGCTCTCCCCTAAATACAATCACAGGTATCTTACATTGATTTGTGGGTACTTGTTTTTGTCATGCATGCTTGTGTGGGGTAGATGGGGAAAGAGTTTTGAAGTCTTGTCATATTAAAAGAGCATTACATTTAGTAGTTTCAGCACGCAAATTATACCATTCAAAAGGTATACTATTCGGAATCCTTCTTGGTGTACACCCTGGGTTACACCCTGGGGTACACCCCATTTATTTGCCCTTCACACAGACAAAAAAACATGAAAACACAGACACTTTCAATTAAACTGTCGGTGTGAGTTTGCAAATCTGCCAGGCTAGTTGCACGCAAACCAATGTCGGTGGGCACAGACACTAGTTCTCTGTGTAGACAAAAAAGTGTCGGTGCGAACAAAATTGGTTTGCAAGTTCAGGGGTTTGGAAAACTAGTGTCGGTGTACACAGACATTAGTTGTCGGTGTAGAAAAAAGTTTCTGTACATATGCAATTTTCGTCGGTGTACACAGACACTAGTTGTCTGCGTAGAAACAAAAGTGTCTGTGCATATACAATTTTCGTCGGTGTACACAAACACTGAAAGCAAATTAGTGTCGGTGTGCATAAAACATAAAAAGAGAGAAGGAAAGAAAACCGACGAAAATTGTATATGTACAGACACTTTTTTCTACACAGACAACTAATGTATGTGTACACTGAAACTAGTTTCTCACCCCCCTGAACTTGCAAACCAACTTTGTTCGCACCGACACTTTTTTGTCTACACAGACAACTAGTGTCTGTGCACACCGACATTGGTTTGCGTGCAACGAGCCTGACAGATCTGCAAACTCCCACCGACAGTTTAATCGAAAGTGTCTGTGTTTTTACGTTTTTTGTCTGTGTGAAGGGCAAATAAATGGGGTGTACCCCAGGGTGTAACCCAAGGTGTACTTAATAAATTCGCATGCACTTACGTTACTTTTTCCACCAACGCGAGTTACATTTATCATTAACACAAGTTACATCACAAAATAAATTCTGCTATTGAAACCAAAAAGTGAATTATTTTATCAAAAATTGTATTTTTTTTGGCAAAAAAATGAAATTCTTTAAATCAATTTTTATGGCCCTAATTTTTTTAAAAAAAGTTATTATTTACGTAAAATAATTGAGCAATTAAACTCTATTCCCCAGTCAAATTTTTTGATGAAATTCCGTTAGCAATATTCACCTTCACCATTATTGTAGAACATTCACACAAAATTTCATCAAAAAAACCCTATTAGGAATTCGGTTAAATAAATTGTTGAAAAATACTACATTTTTTATGTAAATTTGTGTCGGTGTTATTTAACTGACTTCCCGATTGGGTTTCTTGATGAAATTTTGTTTGAATGTTCTACACTTCATCAAGAACATGTTCACACAATTTCACTGGAAAAAATAGACCAGCAAGGCCCTCAAAAGGGCTTGGCTGCACGGCTGTTCTAGTCAATACGGAGTTACGGACTAACAGACCGACCTAGTGGTGGACTCGGGTCGGGCCACCCGGCCTGTGAACCGGCCCGGCCCGCTACTGTGCGGGCCCGGGACCGGTCCGAGTACCGGGCTTTGACCCAGCCCGAGGGGGAGACGGTTCCGGGCACGGTTCCTTCAAAATGAGACCCGGTTCGGGCCGAAATCAATTTTTTTGTTTTTTCATTTTTTTATTCCAATGGGTTGGGCTAGGTGTTTTGGGGGGGGGGGGGGGTTGGGGGGTCAGGGGTAAATTAGAAAAAGCAAAAATATATATATATATAAAGAGGCCCGAGGCCCGGACCGGACCCGGTGGATACCCGGGCCGGTCCCGGGCCCAACCCCAAATCCCAGAAAGCCCGCTGGGCCTGGGCCCGACCCGACCCGAATCCACCCCTAGACCGTCCCGAATATTCCTCTACTAATAAATACTCACAATTATAAGGTTTTTAGAAGTAATGATATACTACAGTGTCTTTCATGCATGCAATATATGCATAGATTACACATTAATGCGTGACTTTTTTGTATGCTACTATGCTATATCTATTTTTAAAAACCAATTTAGGAACATGAACTGATGAAAGATCAAACATGAAAACAAGATCAGATTGAATTTTTATACTTATTCTTGAATCTTGAATTTTTATACTTATTCTTGAATCTTTTATTGCGTAATCTCAGATGAGTAGTGAGATAATACACATCAAATCTATTTCAAATAAATAGTTTACCGCAGAAGTAAATAAATATTTGCTTGACCATCAAGAATGTGATGCATTTTACATTTTGGGTTGCCTTAAAGTATTATACAATTTGGGTTGCCTCAAAGAAGTATAAGAATATATCCACTAATACTACATCTTCCTCTGCATTAATTTATGTGGTCATAGTACCTCTTTCTCAAGTTTGAGAACAGCCATAAATGCTTCCTGAGGTATATCAACCTTACCAAATGATTTCATTCTTTTCTTTCCCTCAGCCTGAAATCAATGTCAAGAACAAATTAGGATATCCTAATATCTTAACATGTTTAAAAGCTAATGGGAAATGTGTGGGGGGAGCATCTGGGGTGTCAAGGATTCACCTTTTATGAAACATATTGATTCATAGATTCTTATTCTTAAAACACAAGAAAATAAGAGCACAACTAGTTGTGTACATCATGCTCAATATGTTAGTACACTTCGTAACATTTTATAAGTTCATAATGTTTGCTAGGCAACACTGATTTTTCGTCTTCTGTATAGATCTAGAATGGCAGGGTGATCGGATTTCATGGATTCAATAAACACTAATTGTGCTTCAATTCGGGCAATAATTTAAATGGGGGGGTATGTATGAAATACTTCCCAAGTGAAAGTTCATTGGGTCCAAGTCTACTGAAATACTTCGCAAGAAGCGAAAGTCTACTGGGTCCAATATGACTGCTTTACAGAGTCAAGGCTATACTTATTTGACCACACCATCACCATATTTTTGTAATGGGGTCATAGTGTATGACCCGACTATGAATATGGGTGGTGATTGTGAGGCCAAATAAGCCTAGATTGCTCCATAATGGAGTCATATAGGTCTCAATGAATATCCTTTTAGCAATGAAATTGTAAGCAAAGCTACTCAAATGCATCTGATGACTGTTAATCGTCAGTGACTTCTTTCTATCACTGGTATATGTTTCCTGAGGGTTGAACCCTGTTTCGAAAGGATGCTAAAAAACAAGACTATTTTTGTGATGTCATAAATTTGAGATTTTATAGTTGCCAGCCCGTTAGTAGTTATAAAAACGTATTAATGCTCCAGTGAAGTTGGTGTGCCTTGAGCTATATGCATGTGAAAATATGACCAAAAGGCAAAAGGTACAAACAAGGAATTACCTGTTTCTTAAGCAACTTCTTTTTTCTTGAAATGTCACCACCTGGAAATAAAACCATAAGCGTGTACAAATAAGTTTCTAGCCTTGGCAATTGTTGAATTACAGTCCCAAGTTACCCACAGATGAGATAAGTCAGATAACGCGTGATAAATGTGATGCTTCTGTGTCCTGGACCCTTCATATATTTCATCAAATACCATGTTGACATACCTACCTTGTAAATATTTTTCTTTGATACTCCCAAATCGTACCAAAAGCAGTTTGCAATTATGGTGCACAACAGTATCTAGCCTTTGCTTGGTTGAGAGAAATGAGTGAGAAGGGAGAAGAGAGAAACAGTAGAAAACTGTAGTACATTTTGTGTGCTGATCAATAGGAGAACGGAGAAAAAGTAGGTAGAAATTGAGAGAAAATAAGAGAGAACAAAAAAGACAAGTCATGGGCCCACCATTTTCATATTATCTCCTCTCTATTTATTCTGTTACCAAACAAGAGACGTTTCTCATTTATCTCCTATTCATCTCCCTCACATTTCTGTCTTTCTATTTCACCACAAGTCACAACCAAATATAGGTTTCTGTAGGTTCTCAATAAAGCAGGTTTCTGATAGACATAATGATGAAAAGTCTCACTGAGAGTGAATTCTAAGAGATGCATCAAATGATTATACACAAACTACCAAGAACAATGCAATTAACTTATTTTAGCCACTTAATGCCCAACAGCTCCATTTCTTGAAAGGAAAATAACTTTGTGACACAACTTTATATTCTGCAAGGAGTATTCCCATAAAGTACTTTACCATAGCACTTGGCAAGAACGTCCTTCCTGATTGCAGAAAGAGCTTCACTAGCAATAACTTTAGAGCCTATGCATGCCTGCAACAAAAATATGAAATGCCACACATATGATGGGTAACTACTTATTCCTAGATTGTAAACAACAACATCAAAGAAGGCACAACAACGGCAAGATTTAATATGCATAACATAGACCCCTTTGTATCTAGCTTTAAGAGTTTTGATACATTCTAGAGGATATCCGAGACATAGAAGTTAGTGAAGTTACATAGAGTAGATAGCTCCAAACAAATGATAGCATAGGCTCAGTGCTCCTATTCGGCAAACTGGGAGCTTTGCCTTGATTGCAATTTTTTTACTAGATCACATCCATAATGCCTAATAATCCTAATATTTGAACCGTGTTATACTGAAAACTTCAAGTTTATCTAGGCAGTTTGCATCAATGGGGACCTTATACCACTAATTTAGCGCATCTCTTTTTGCTTTTCAGGAGTAATATTGGATTGTTTATCCTTATTGAGAAGAAACATTAGCAAATAACCTAGTAACAGGAACCCTCCTCTTGCCAGTAGGATTTGCATACCAAAATCCACTCTTAATTTGATCCCTAAAAAACTCATGTTTGTTCAATGAAGTTCAAGGGATAATTAATTTTGCCAAAGGGAGTTTCTTCTCATTTTTAAGTGCAACGGAGGGCCTAAAGAATTTTCCCTTACAATGAAGAAAAGCAGCAAGCACAACTATGTAATGGTGACATAAAACCAAATTTACACTCAAATATTTCCCATGAATGAATTAAAAAGGATTTTTTTTTTTGTTTACCTGGATTGGAACTTTAAACATCTGTCTAGGTATTAGTTCTTTCAACTTTTGAGTCAAGGCCCTTCCCACTGCATATGCCTGAAATGTAGGACAAGGCAACAATTAAGCTAAAGTTCTACATCAATTTAGATATCAGAGAGTATTCATACCAGCAAAATGTGAAGGTAATGAATCTACAAGTTTTATTTAATCATTAGTTAAGCATCCCTAAATTTTTTGGCCATGAAGCCTTTCCCTATGCCTAAGTACCTAAACCCAACCAAGTACCCCCCTGGTTGCAATCAGAGATGACACTGAACTAGAGAAAGGCCAGGCAGCTTACAGCCTAAAAGCTGCAAATTCATCTTGTAAGGGTAAATTTCAAATTGTTTGTCATGTGTCTTTCATCAAATTTACCCTTCACTTCACAATGTCGTACTCTTTTATTATACTCCTTTCTCAGTTCCAACTTATGAACACCTAAATGAATCTACTTTCATCTGGAAAATGAGTAGCACCAAGTTTTTAACGCAAACTCTGTTCCCATAGAAAAACCAAACCGAAGATACAGTCCTCAGACCAACATACAATGCTTTACGTATTATTGAATCGAACCTGAGGCCACAGTAATTATCTCAACCCAACTAAAACGCTAATTTCAGAAAACATGTTCCGAATGCTGAAGCACCAAAATTAATTTAATACATTAATCCATTCAGCAACCTCTTTCCATCATTTGCAATGGAGCCAAAGATTCATTATTTTTTGGCTTGAGAATATGATGGAATAAAGCAAAATGGCTCACTAAACTGTCTGCGCTTCTTTGTTATGAAGCAGCAGTCAGCTCATGCAATTTTGGACGCGATTTTCACTATGGGTCATCCGGAAACAGTCTCTCTGTGCTTTAGTACAGGGGTAAGACTGCGTACATCCGACCCCCTTACCCCACCGTAGGTGGGAGCCTGTGCGGCACTGGGGTAAATGAAAATGAAATTATCCATTCAGCAACCTTTGCGGCACTGGGGTAATGATAATGATGATGATGATGATATCCATTCAGCAAAAAGAGAGAAACATCCAGCACAAATGCAGTCATAGGCATGTGAAATCTGTACCTTGTCCTTGTGCACAATTGTTGACAAAGGATCCACAGGGTCACCATTAATAAGAACATCAAGCTTTATAAGTTCACTTTCTTTATAACTGGCACACATGTGAATTTGTAACAAAAAAATCATAATATATCAAATTAGCAAATAAAAAGATAAACTCTCCTTTTGAGTTTCATTTTATCTCTTCATTACAAAAAGATATGAATCTTTACTGACCAGGGTGAAATGAGAGCTTCAAGAGGTCAAGAGGGACAGAAGTATTATTTTATCTTAAAATACCTCTAAGAGTGAAGGGAATATTTGATAGAACAATCATCAGAGCAACTTGGGTATGGCATTTTATGTAGATATATTAAATAGAAATTAAGAGTACTTGTAACTTTTTAAAGGCTTAAAGCCACTATCTCTAAAATGTTTTTCATAAGGTACTAAAATCAATCTCAAAAGATACCTTGCTTTTGCGATTAGAATGAGCACAAAGAGAAAAAATCATAATAAGAGATGAACTCACCCAATAAAAGAGTACTCCATGCTGGCATAACCTTTGCTTCTTGATTTCAGTTGATCAAAGAAATCACCAACCATCTAAAAATTAAATCGATACACCAGTCTACAGTTTATGTATTTACTGAAGAAGAAGAAAGCCACTAAGCTGCAATTGATTTTTCTGTTCTTTTTCTTCTGATGATGCATGCATGCATAGTTGGGGGGCGTGGGGATACTACTTGAAATTTAAGATAGCTCAATTGGGTGACAAGCCCCATCAAAATACCTCAGCAAGTGGCAATTCATATTGAATTGATGCTCTACTTTCAGTGATATATTTCATTTCTTTGAACTCTCCTCTTCTATCTTGAGCAAGCTCCATCAGTGAACCGATGTAATCTTTTGGCGTGAGCATCTCAATCTATGATGGATAAACGACGGACCTTTTGGTTAGATCACAAGAGAGACTGCATGATTATAATATTTACAAAGAATTGAAAGAGCAACCTTGACAAATGGCTCCTCAATTGACCTTCTTCTGCCAGGTTCTGGAAGCAAAGATGGATTTGAACACTCAACCTAAGATAAGATATGAGAAGATCTCAGGTTGAATAATGCTCAAGGTAGAAATGTTTTACTCAAATGACATATAGTGTTAATTAATAACAGCAAGTTTTAATCGAGAAGAAACAAAGGAATAACAACAAATGAATCAATAAATTGTTTATGGATATAAGAAGCGAACTCCACACTGCACTCAAGGAAATTAATGCCCAAAGATCTTAGCATTCAGCTCTAGGTAGGAGTTCTTACTGAGATGTATGCACCCCCCCCCCCCCCATAAAATGCATTTGGACCAAGGAAAGTACACCGCAAAGATCTTTTAAATATAACTTCTGGACCTCAGTTCTCACATAAGCACCGATAAAACCAGCAAGGCCTTCAATGATAGGTGAGATTTACTGTCATTTCCTTTTTGTAGTCATTTCCACCTTTTTGTTTGATTTTTTGCTAAGCATCATAACTATAATTTCAAAGGTGATCGGTGGATCCACAAAAACTCATTTCTGAGCAAGTGCAAATTGATTCCATCTAAATAGTTCAGGATAGCAATATTACGGTATCACCATTCATGCAGTTGACTCGGTAAACAACACTTGGTGCAGTAGTTATCAGTGACAAGTTGTACTCACGCTCCAGCCTTTCCTGTGACAGAAAGTATGTCAGTTACATAAAATATTAGATGAAACACAACATAAATACTATAGAATGTGTGAATGGTGTTCTGACCTGAACAATTTCCATGTGTAGAAGACCCAAAAATCCACATCTAAAGCCAAAACCCATGGCGCTTGAGGTCTCAGGCTCGAACTGATACCAGGTTAGTGGGGGGCACTATTAGTGGTGTCATCATTATCGCCATCAAAATCAACACGATAATTTCAACTACATTGGCTCCTCATAGTATAGACTGTGAATTAATTGTCTAAAATAAGTTAACACTAAAAACTTAGGCAAAAAAACATAGTTGCAGTCTTTATGTTGGGTGCCTAATTGCCTATCCTGTTGCAGCCTTCTGAAGAAGGAGTAATAAGGTGAAACTCCACAGCCATCCACCATGAGATCATTTTTGGCATCATGCATATCCCAAGCCAGGATAAAGGAGGAGGGTGTTGTGGTAGGCGTGTGATGGCCAACAGTATCACTTAGTCACATCACATCACATGAATCAAAATATGAATATCGTTATTGATAGGTCGCCGCCCGTAAGCCACGTGTCATCCCTCCGCCTGGGGGACGTGGGGGTGGTGTCAAATTTTGCAAGGGCGCGCTACACTTCTTAGGCCTGAGTGTGGTGATAAGAATGCTAAGTGGAGGGCGCACATTCGTGCGGACGAGTGATCTCTTTTATATCTTTCCTCTCTTTTCTTTTATCGTTTATCTTCATTATCTTTTTATGCCCTTATGTTATTTTTATGTCCAATAAAAAAAAGCAGATAGATAGCCCACCTAAATTTTAAGGTATTTAAACTCAAAGAAGGGCAGAATTGGTATATACTAGGGTAATTAAAATAAAAGTGTAGATTGCCGTCTGTTACACTTTAAAAAAGAAACTCTTCCATGCACACCAATAGGTAGCTTGGACTTATAAGTCAAATCATATGGCAATAGAATAGCACATGTAGGGTCCATATCTTCCAAAGAGTACTAAGAAACTTGGTAAACCATGCGAATATAAAATGCAGCCGCAGATGATAACAGTGCAGTGAACCAAACACAAATTGTTAAACCTTGTAGAGATATTAGAATATTTGGTTCATTATTATGAGATTTGTCCTGATCATAATCTGATTTCCTCCTGATCATAATCTGATTTCCTAGAATCAAGTAGGAGATTTGTATTAATTAGAAGATCCTGCACATAATTATTCTTTCCTTTATTAAGTTAGCCTAGGCCTATAAATTGTATTCAGCTCTTGTATTTTACAATCAATCAAAAAACTCTATTCTTCTAGTTGGTATCAGAGCTTCCCGATTCTAGGGGCTCTGCTTCTGCACGCAAACACACACAAAAAAGGTTTTTTTTATCACAAAATTACTGCCAGAAGACTGCTCTGGGTTCTGTTCCTGAGTTTTTTTTTCCTCTTTGATACTACCGCTTTACTAGTGTAGTATTTTCTTTCTATACTATGCCTGATCTCGAAGAAAAAACTCTTTCTCTCCCACCTTTGACCCACAATGACCTCCCGATATTACAAGGGTCATACCGGTTAGATGGGCGCAACTACCTTCAATGGGCTCAGCTTGTTCGTACCACTCTTAGAGGACGCAAAAGGATTAGTCACATCGAAGGCAAAGCCCCTGCTGAGACAGATCCAAATTATGAAACATGGGTTGATGAGGATTCTCTCATTATGACCTGGTTTTGGCACTCTATGACTCCGGAGGTTAGTAGGAATTATATGTTTTTTGCAACTGCTGGGGAGATTTGGAAGAATTTGGCAGAAACATATTCCATGAAACAAGATCTCTTAGCATGTTTTGAATTGGAAAATAAAGTCTTTAATACCAAACAGGGAACTCTCTTTGTAACTAACTCTCTCTGTAACTGACTATTATGGCACTCTAAATGGTCTCTGGATCGAGTTAGATCAGTATCAAAGTTTGACAATGAAGTGTGATGAAGACTCTACTGCACTAACCCAATTTATTGAAAGAACACGGATATTTAAGTTTCTCCCTGGGATCAACTCTGAATGTGATCCCATTCGGGTTCAAATTTTGGGTAATAAGAAACTGCCATCTCTTTCGGAAGTCTTTCACACTGTTCGTGGTGAAGAAAGTAGGAGGTCAGTGATGACGGAAGACAAATCAATTGATGGTTCAGCCTTAGCCACCGGAAAGGGTTCCATACAAGGATCCACTTTGGGAGGCCCTTTTTTGAAGTCCAATCGTGAAGACCGATTGTGCAGTTACAGTAAAAAATCTGGTCATACAAAGGACACGTGTTTCAAACTGCATGGAAGGGATAAAGTCCTTGGACGTATAAGCGGGTCCAAAAATATTTTTCAGAGACGTGCAAATCACACAGTTTCTAACGTGGAAATTGTAGGCAATCCACCTAGTTCATCCACAGAAGATATCCCCAACCTTAGCAAAGCAGAACTTGAGCGCCTAAGAGCACTTATGGACTCCTTGAGCACACCCTCTGGTAATTGTTCTCTAACAATGACTGGTAAGAATTCTACCTTCTTATCTTTTGATGCTTTAAGTACTGATCATAGTTGGATTGTTGACTCTGGTGCTACAGATCACATGACACCTCACCTCTCACATTTATCTTCATATTCCACTTCACCAACCAAACACCATATCATTGTTGCTAATGGATCCCAAACTCCCATTACTGGATGTGGTAACACCATTGTGAATTCATCTCTTCACCTTAAGCATGTCCTTCATGTTCCAGGGCTCTCTAGAAATCTTTTGTCTATCCACAAACTTACCAAAGATTTAAATTGTGCAGTAACTTTCTTTCATTCCCATTGTGTTTTTCAGGATCTTGCCACGGAGAAGACGATTGGAATTGCTAAGGAACGGGACGGGTTATACTCTCTGCCGTATAAGGAAAGTATTTGTCATCAAGCGAGTTCAGAATCTTGGAATTCCTCTCAAATATGGTTGCATCACAAACGTCTTGGGCATCCTCCCTTTAGAGTTGTTTGGGCCATGTTTCCCCATTTATTTACAAAATTTTCAGTTGAGTCTTTTCACTGTGATGTATGTCAATTTTCCAAACATCACCATTCAACTTTTGTTCCTAGTAATAATAAAAGTGACCAACCTTTTGATTTGGTTCATTCTGATGTTTGGGAACCTTCGTCCATTTCAAATATTTCTGGTGCAAAATGGTTTGTCACTTTTATTGATGACTGTTCTAGGATTACATGGGTTTTTCTTATGAAAGATAAATCAGAGGTGTTTCAACTATTTGTTAATTTTTTCCACATGGTTCAAAGCCAATTTGGAAAACCTATTAAACGGTTACGGTCAGACAATGGGAAAGAATATGTCAATCAGAACTTTTCTGATTTTCTGAAACAAAATGGTGTTGTTCATGAATTGACTTGTGTTGACACCCCGCAACAAAACGGGTGGCTGAACGGAAAAACCACCATCTTCTTGAAATCGCTAGAGCATTACTCTTTCAAATGAATGTTCCTAAGTTTTATTGGGGAGAAGCTGTGTTGACCGCTACTTATTTAATCAATAGGTTACCATCTAAGGTTTTATCTGGTGTTAGCCCTATACATTTTATAAACAATTTTTTCCCATCAGTGCCCACTATGTCAAGTCTCCAGGGTCGTGTTTTTGGTTGTTCTGCATTTGTTCATGCTCATGGTCCTCATTGAAGTAAGTTAGACCCCAGGGCTCTTAAATGTATCTTTATAGGATATGCACCAAATAAAAAGGGTATAAATGTTATCATCCTTCTAGTCGCCGTGTTTATATATCCATGGATGTCACTTTTCTGGAAACCGAATCGTTTTAACCTAATTCTCAGGTTCAGGGGGAGAGTAGACTGGAAGTTGAGTCCCCTGACCTTTCTGTTCTTCCTCTAATAAATGAACCCTTGAATCACATCCTAGTCCTGCCCCTAAGGACAGCGATGCTACTAATAATGGTTCTGAACAAATACCAGTGAATAATAATGATGACAGGTACCATATAAAGTACCAACGGAAAGCTAAACCCATCCTAATCCATAAGCAAGTCCAATCATCTAACCTTGATGTAAGTACCCACAACCCTGAGCCTAATAATTCCTGTTTAATTGCTTCTAACTCCGAGCCTAATAAATACTGTGAGCCTGTTAAGATCCCACACCGGTCAAGTATGGGCTTGACCTGTGGCTTATAAACAATGTGTTCCCTCCTCCTAATCGGCTGGTCTTTTAGGAGCGAGTTCTACACATGGGCTTATGGCACTGCTATGGGCCTAGTATGGGCTAGGTCCGTAACAATTGGTATCAGAGTCGTCCCCATCTTCCTAGTCCCGACACTCGGAGTGGTGGCCTACGAAGTGGTGACTTGGGCCCTGGGGGTGCCAACCATGACCAACATAGCCGTGACCAACGAGTACGTTGGCTCTTCGAAGCGTGGGGTATTGTTAAGATCCCACACCGGTCAAGTATGGGCTTGACCTGTGGCTTATAAGCAATGTGTTCCCTCCTCCTAATCGGCTGGTCTTTTAGGAGCGAGTTCTACACATGGGCTTATGGCACTGCTATGGGCCTAGTATGGGCTAGGTCCGTAACAGAGCCAAACCCCGATGACCTGCCCATTGCGTTGAGAAAGAAAAAACGATCTTGCACCCAGTACCCTATATCTCAATTTGTGTGTACTAAGAATTTTTCTGCCCAACATCAGAGTTTTCTTTCAACTATTGACTCTATTAGAGTCCCTGCATCAGTGCAAGAAGCTTTCAAAGATAAGAATTGGATTCAAGCCATGAATGAAGAGATGCATGCACTAGAAAAGAATAAAACCTGGGAGATGGTTGAAAAACCAAATAATAAAAAAACAGTAGGCTGCAGGTGGATATACACAGTAAAGTACCGATTTGATGGTACACTTGACAGGTATAAGGCGAGGTTAGTAGCAAAGGGTTTCACCCAGACCTATGGGATTGATTATGAAGATACATTTGCTCCTGTAGCAAAAATGAATACAGTACGGATCATTTTATCCTTAGCAGCCCACTTTGATTGGGAGTTATAGCAATGTAAAAAATGCTTTCTTGCATGGAGATTTAGAAGAAGAGGTATATATGGAGATTCCGCCAGGGTATGCCCTGGTTTGGAGATTAAATATGGTTTGCAGATTAAAGAAGGCCCTATACGGGCTCAAGCAATCACCCCGAGCATGGTTTGGAAGGTTTACTCAGGCCATGGTATCACTGGGGTATAAACAAAGCCAAGGTGATCATACCCTCTTTATAAAACACACTGAAAATGGAAAACTAACTCTTTTGTTAGTCTATGTAGATGAAATGATCATTTCAGGGAATGATGAATATGAAAAACAGATTCTGAGAAAGGAGTTGGCAGCTCAGTTTGAAATGAAAGACCTTGGAAAGCTCAAATATTTCCTAGGCATGGAAGTGGCGTACTCAAAACAAGGCATTTTCATTTCCCAAAGAAAATATGTCCTTGATCTTCTCAAAGAAACTGGTAAGTTAGGCTGCAAAATCACTGGAGTACCCATAGAGCAAAATCACAGGATTGGGAGTGATGAGGAGAGCCCAAAAGTAGAGAAGACTCTGATAGGGACCCATTAGTATAATAATACTAATAATTATAGAAGTCTAATAAATAATTGTGATATTGTAGTAAAGGGTCCTGGGCTAGGTATTAGTTAATATTGGGCTGACCCATACGTTAGTATAAATAGTAGGGAGGGAGAAATAAGAAGGTAGGCAGATTTTTGTATTGGGAATTCGGTTCTGGAGAGTAGAGGCCTCTCGAAGTGCCCTGTCTTGTATCGTCTTCATCGTTTCCGCCTTTTGAGCTCAATAATATTGATTGATCTAAAAAAAATGATAGGTACACAGGTTTAGTAACAATAGATCAATCAATTGTTATAGCTGGGAGATTTGTTGGCGATGAAATCTGAGAAGTTATAGTTCGCTGAGAAGCTGGCCTACAGGATGAAACTACTGGTGAGGAAGATCGGTGAGAAGAAACAGATTGCAACGAATTGGGAGATAAGGTTAGCGATTGCGAACTGGAATAAATTGGCCGACGGCATCTAGGAGGGCTCCTCGCTCTGCCTCTAGTTCTCCGGCGACGTTGTTTACGTTGTTGACGCAGCTCTGTGCGAAACTCTTCCAACCAGATCCTCCACTTTTTCTCCCAATCACTTTCTATCTTTTCCTTGTTCTCCGCGATCTTCTCCTTGTTCACGCACTTCTCCAGGTTCACACACTTCTCCAGGTTCGAGCGACTCTCCCTGTTTGAGTGCTTCTTCAATTTTCCGCGAGAAACATCCTGATCGGATCTTCGATGTGGCATGAGCTTCTCCTTCTCTAGGTTAGAACGCTTCTCCAGGTGTCCGCGCGAACCAGAGGCGTCCGACCGTCGCTGTCTCCTGCTCTGCTCAGCGACCATCTTTGTTCATTCGTGTCTTGGCATCGCGTATAACTAATTCTCCACTTCCGCGATCCAGACTGTGACGATCAATTAAGATTCCAGGAGCGAGTGCTCTGATACCAATGTTAGGAAGTAGGAACCAGCGATTTCAGAGTAGATTAGAAGAATCCAGAAATACGGTAGAACTCAGAAGAAATAGAAGATGAACAGTACAAATTGATAACGAGACAAATTCGAGAGTGTCTCTCTCTCCCAAGCCAAAGCCTAACCCAATTTCTGCCTAACCTCCTTATTCTACTCCCCTCTTATTTATAATAAATTCCATTATGGACCGGCCCAAGCTAACTACCACCTAGCTCAAACCCTTATTTATACAATATCACACCCCTTAGTCTAATTCTACTATTATTATTAATCTTGGAGGTCCATGTCCCTATCAAAGAAGCAGAATGTTGTGGCACGATCGAGCGCAGAAGCAGAATTCAGGACCTTGGCTCAAGGAGTTTGTGAATTATTATGGATGAAGATCATATTAGAAGATTTGAAAATACCGTTTAAAGCTCCTATGAGACTCTTATGTGATAATAAATCTGCTATTAGTATAGCTCATAATCCAGTCCAGCATGATAGAACAAAACACATAGAAATAGACCGACACTTCATCAAGGAAAAACTAGATAGTGGTCTTATTTCTACACAGTATGTTCCTTCGGAGCTTCAGTTGGCTGATGTGCTCACCAAAGGGCTTCCAGCAGAGCGATTTCGAGAACATACTTGCAAGCTGGGAATGATAGACATCCATTCACCATCTTGAGGGGGAGTGTAGAGATATTAGAATATTTAGTTCATTATTATGAGATTTGTCCTGATCATAATCTGATTTCCTCCTGATCATAATCTGATTTCCTAGAATCAAGTAGGAGATTTGTTAATTAGAAGATCCTGCACATAATTATTCTTTCCTTTATTAAGTTAGCCTAGGTCTATAAATTGTATTCAGCTCTTGTATTTTACAATCAATCAAAAAACTCTATTCTTCTAGTAACCTGTTATTCAAAAATCACATATTCACATTACACACAAAATAAAAAAGCCAAATTTCCAGTATTATAGTTACCTTTAAAGCAGCGTCATTGAGCTGTAGCTTCTCTAATGCATCACGCAGTTCAGCAAATCTGCAATAGTTTAGGTTGTAAATAGTGTGTACCAAAGAATGAGGCCAGCTCAGTCATTACTTAATTAAATCATAGAAATTCACTAAATATAAATAGTAGTAGAAAGTACTGGTCTGCATCAACGGGAAACAAGCCGCAGAACACCATTGGTGTAGACTCCTTGTATCCAGGCAGTGATTGTTGTGCCCTTCTAATGTTGTGAGTAATGGTGTCACCAACTCTTGCATCTGCCACAGATCTTATTGAAGCAGATAGATAGCCCACCTAAATTTTAAGGTATTTAAGAATCTTACAAGAAATGAGGGGGGATTCTTGATAGTAATTATCCACAACACGTAGAGCAAATTTTGAGTCAATTCTACCTCTCCAGCATATAGCTCATCTACTTGCATCTGATTGGGAGATAAAACTCCTATTTCATCAACAGCATAATCCTAAACTTTACAAATATGCAGAAAAGAACCAGAAGTCAGCAACTAGTGTTCAAACAAGCTCATTAGAAGTTATAAAATCGTAGCTTAAGGTAACTGGTTTAGAAGAGGATATTCATTCCTGTGAATATATTACTCCCTCCGTCCCATTTTGGTTGTCCTACTTTCCTTTTTAGGTTGTCCCAAAATGAATGTCATGATTCCTTTTTAGCAAGAAATATGTGGTCCTTATCATTTCACTTTATTCTACTTACATCTCAACCACAACTTTTACTTTTCAACAACTTTATTAATAATCGTGCCAAATTGAAAGAGGACAACCATTATGGGACGGAGGTAGTAGTTAACAAGGTTCAAGAAAGCATAACAGCCTGATGCAGATTACCTTCCCACTGGCCATGAAGAGTATCCTGTCTCCTTTTTTAATAGTCCCATCAATGACTCTGAAGTAGACAATAACACCTCGGTATGGATCATAATAACTATAAAGACATGGAGGCAAAACTTAGTTGAAATCTACAGTGACCCGTTGGGTATAAAATCAGTCAGCGAAACCAGGAAAGAGATGAAGTGCAAAGAAAAATTGAAAGATACATGTGAATGCAAGAGTAGCACTGATAGGGATCTACCTATATTAGGAATTGGGCCTAATAGACTGTTAGAGTGTTAGGATTTGGGCCTATTTGAGCAAGAATAATAATAAGTGTATTAGACTACTATAAATAGAAGGAAGGCTGGGAGGGGAAAGCAGGCTTTTGGACTGTTCTGGGACTTGGGAAGACTGAGACTAATAATCTCTTTCTTTGGGAGCTTAGGCTTTTGGGGGCTTCGGCCATCGTTTCTTGTTACTGTTCTTCATCAATAAAGCTTTTCAGATTGTTTCATTGTTAATCTTTCTGTTTAATTGTTCTGGATTCTTGGGGTTCCTATCATTGGTATCAGAGACATTCACTTTCCAGAGGCAAAGGAATCTGAATCGATCGAGAATATAAAATACCTGGAGCGATGGAAGAGCTTTGTACACCAGAAATGGAGGAGAGGATGGATTCAATAGAGAGAAAAATTGACGGATTTCACAAGGACTCAATGGCGAGGTTCGAGAAATTGAAAGCTATGATGCAGGCTGGCTTCGCCGAGATTAAGAACCAGAAGACAGATCGATCGAGGAAGATTAGGTCTCCTCCGCGACCTGACAAACCAGGTTCGTCTAACTCAGAGACGATGGATGATCGATCGAGGAGCCCTAGACATCGTTCGTCGCAGTGGCTCACAAGTTCACAGTTGGAGTCGCAAACTACTTTTCTTGGCTCGCAATCGCGAAAATATGATCACTGTTCACAGTCGCGCACTGTCTCTTCTCGTTCGCTACCGCGAAAGGCCTCCCTGGGTTCGCAAACTGATTCAGCCGCAAGAAATTCAAGGCCAAGAAAAACTCGATTGAGAGGAGAATATTCATCTTCGTCTCCCATCAATTCTCAGGGTTCGCCTTCTTCGTGTCAAGCCATTTTTCTGAATGCTTCAACAACCCTTTCTGGCCCTCTGGCTTCGACGACATCAGAAGTCCCCAGCTCGAAGGTTCATTCACCTGCCGGATCTCACTGTTCATCCTCGCTTATCCTCTCTCACCTGGCGCCGGAACCAACCGCTGCCAGAACATTTGATGTACTCACATCAGAAAAAGGACCCCAGGAGACTCCACCCACAACAATAAACACCAAATTAAAACAAGTTGTACCTTCAGTTATGGAAACAGCCCCTGAAGTGGAGGTTAAGTTGAAACCCTTGATTGATATCGTTCCTGAACTTAGATTGGATGTTCCTATAACAGGGCTGGACAAGATTGATGGTTTCAAAAGTGATGATGTTACTTCTATTAAGAACATTCAAGATAGATTGGGAGTAGGATTGACTAAGACTGATAAAGTAAATATTCCACATGGGGGCAAACTATTGATGCTCTTGCTAGAAGAAGTGAAGAGGATAAGACAAACAGAAAAGTTGTATGTTCAGAAACCTGTGAGGTATTGGGATGGAGATATCAGGATTACAGATTTCTTATATGAGAAGACAATGGGAAAGTTTGTGGAGCAAGATATTAAAACCAAAGAAAAGGTGAAATTGAAACAAGGATTGAAAATGGCCATGTCTTCTCCTGGTGAGGGATCTGCTTACCTGCTAAGGGACCAACTTGGGAAGTTTTACATGAGAGATAATCCTTCTTGTTCTTTAGTTAGGAGAACTGCAGCTGGAAGAGTGTATATGCTTGCTTGCTTGTTAAGGCCTCTTAGATCTTACTTCTCGAATGAAGTAGTCAAAGAATTGGAAGAGGGAGAAGCTGAAAGGGACTGCTGGATAGTGACTGAGCCGAATGAAACTTCACTTCAAATCTCTTCTACTGCTAAAAGTTCTGTGATTTTAAAAGATCTCGTACTAAAGTCCCTAGTCCATCAACCAGTGAGATATTGGGAAGGAAGAGGAACACGGAAGAGGAAGAGGAAGCAGAAGATTGAGGCTGTTTCCTACCGCCCACCTTGAGGGCAAGGTGGATGTTTAGGGAGGGAGTATTGATAGGGATCTACCTATATTAGGAATTGGGCCTAATAGACTGTTAGAGTGTTAGGATTTGGGCCTATTTGAGCAAGAATAATAATAAGTGTATTAGACTACTATAAATAGAAGGAAGGCTGGGAGGGGAAAGCAGGCTTTTGGACTGTTCTGGGACTTGGGAAGACTGAGACTAATAATCTCTTTCTTTGGGAGCTTAGGCTTTTGGGGGCTTCGGCCATCGTTTCTTGTTACTGTTCTTCATCAATAAAGCTTTTCAGATTGTTTCATTGTTAATCTTTCTGTTTAATTGTTCTGGATTCTTGGGGTTCCTATCACACTTTCATATACGATATACGATCTATTACCAGAAGCTGCTCTCTGTTCTCTAAGGATCTATTTGAGAAAAAGGATTAAGGTTATTTAGAAATGTTTATAGGCAGACTTGCTTTCCAGAAACTAATTTCATTTTCCGATGCTTGGCATTAGAAAGTACTCCCTCTGTCCCATTTTATAAGATATTTTTCCTATTCACTTGGTTAACACAAATCACTCTTAATCTCTTACTTTATATATCAAAATTTTATGAAATTTGAATTATTTTTTGCAGGTTTTGCAGCGGTTTTAATGTAGTTTCTGAATATGTAAATTTTATTTTCTAAAATTAATTTGAGTGTTGATAGGGATCAATTTGCTTTATCGTTGGTCAAACATCGTAAACCGTAAAGTGCCTTTTAATTCGGGACGGAGGGAGTATATTTTTTGTTTGGTTAGTTTTCAAGAAAGTTAACAAAAATATAAAAATAAATTATTTAATAATAACACTTATTGTACTACATAAGAAATATAAAAATAATAACAATATTAATAACAATTATATTAATAATAATAGTTTGGTCGTTATAATAACACCAATAAAGAAATAAACCCAATCATAAATAAATAATTGTGGTGCCGGTGGTAGTACATTTGGCAGCGAGGATATGGCAACGACTGTGGTGCGCTATTGGAATTACGGATGGTAAATTCTCACCAATACCTATCAATTCTCACCAATCTTTAAATTTTTATGCATAAAAGTTAAAGATTGGTGAGAATTGATAGGTATGGATTTAGGAAAATTTTATGCTTTATAAAATAAAGGAACACTGATTCTCCCATTCTTCATGCACCAAATGAAAGTTTTCTGGTGAAACTATATGCACAAGTTTGAAACAAATAATTCATATATAATATTATGCAAATAACTTGCATGTAGTACCTAAATCCATACCTATCAAAAATAAGCGCTCAAAGGCCTTTGAGCAGTATTCTGAGGTGGTGGAATATTTTGAACAATTGCATTTAGTATTTCAGTAATGCCAATCCCTTCCTAGAGAAAGAAATATATTGTCAAAGAAGGACTCGATCATGTAAACAAGAGAAAATGCGATAGCAACCCCCCCCCCCCCCCCCCCCCAAAAAAAAAATGGACACACGCAAAAGCAAGAGAATGGGATAAATGTGATAGTTTTCCTATAGTATATACCATGCTATGACATGTCAGTCTCATCCCTCTTTCCATGAAAGTGAATGTCCCATCTTTTCCCTTGACAAGTAAAAATAACAGCAAAGAAAGAAAATTGAACTAACCTTTGCTGAGCAGAGGATTGCATTGCTACAGTCCAACCCAACAATCTAGGAATGAAGAAAAGCTAAGCTGGTTCAATATCTTGTTTATTATTCATGACAGATATCTTACATCAGGAGAAGCAATATCACACAAGAGCATAGCATACACAAGCTTTATAAACTGTAATCTAAGGTAGGGGTGCAAATGAGTCAAGCCGCTCGGTCAAAACTCGACTCAAGTTCGGTCAAACTCGGACTCGATCCAAACTCGAGCCGGCTCATTAAGCAACCGAGCCGAGCTCGAGCTCAATTCCTTTTAGCTCATGAGCTCGCGAGCCATAACATATTAATATATATATATATATATATATATATATACACACATATATATATACATACATATATATATATATATAAAATTTGGATCCTATCCAAATTTGAATCCTATCCACATGTGATTGATGCTCATCAACTTACATAAGCAAATATATTTGATCATATTCAATTTCCAGATCTACTTAAGCAGCTATCGTCATTGATTGATAAAACCACCGTAGGGTATTCGCTACTGGCAGTCAATCATCAAGAGAGGAGCACGAATGCAGGTTGTCCCAAATAGAGCATCAGGGTATTTTTTTGGTAAACAAGAGCATCAGAGTTATTCATCCATTATTAATCTATTACTAGTATTCCGTTTTTTTTGCTTAAACTATTTTGTTGGTTTTCGGATGAATGTGTTATTGTGTAAACGTTATTGAATATGATCTTATGAGCCTCAATACAAAAAAAATGGTTCAAATGAGAACATGATCTAGGAGATAAATGAGAATGATTCAGAAGCGTTGGAATTGGGTATCGTGCATTACGTGAAACAGAAATGTGCACAATCATAAATTAGAAAATGTGCATTTGAACTATGCATTATTTTAACTATAAATGTGCACCTTCGTGAAACATAATGTGCATCGTTTTGGATCGTTCTCATATCTCACGGGAAGAAGTGTTCTCACCTGAACCGGACACTATATATACATATATAGGTTCCGGATCAAATAAAAACTATCCTTAACGTGAAAACAGCAAACCATTCACTTTTTCCCCAATGTAATGTACTTTAAAGCTCGTCTCTTGCACTTTTTGAACTTTGGTCGAGTCATGTCAAATAAAAAAATGTGGTGGCATTTTGGCAAATAAGTCGAAGTTTTATGTCAATGCGAAAAAGTGAAACATAGAAACCTAATAGTGCATCACATTGACGAAAATGTGAACGGTTTGCAGTTTTCACAGGAAGAATATTTTTATTTGATCCACACACCTATATATATATAATTATATATACACAAACATTATATCTATTTATGTTTATTTATTTATATATTTTGAAATCTAACTGTTAGTAAAATAAGGAGTTAAAATGCAAGTGAAGAAGAGAGGGGCTGATAAAAATGAGGATGATGAAGTGCAACTGTACAAATATTAGATATTATTTATATCCTTATTTGTATGTATAATACTCCGTATAATATTAATAATTTTGAAAATATAAATTTATTTTTAGCTCGAGTTCAAGCATCTTATTCGAGCTCAAACCTATAAAAAATTAATTAGCAAAACTCGAGCCGAGCTCGAAACGAGCCCAAGCTCAAGCCGGTGCATTCTTATCAAGCTCAAGCATGCCCAAGTTCGAGCTTGGCTTGGGTGTTTGCACCCCTAATCTTAGGCAACAATAAATGGTAACAGGAAATATACCAATATCGTAATGTTAGAAAGGTTGCAATGATCATTCAACGAAAGGAAGAACATGAATCAAAATAGTTCAATGTGGTATTTAGCAATACTAAAAAAGCCATAATGACGGTTACTATAAAAGTAGAAATGAAAGTAATGTGAAGTCGCAACAATGAAACAATAACAATGATAAAATAATGGAACTCTAAAAGATAGCCCCTATCTTGAGGAAAATGTCCAGAGTGTGTATTTAGTCAGAAGAGAAGAATTATCAATTATGCTATCCCTGATTCCCTGCTAAAGTTTTTCCAATTGATACATATGCAGAGCACTGGTTTAAAATAATACTATAATAATAGCATTCTATACTCCATGCTTTTCAAACCAACCTCTTCAATTTCTTGAGAAACACGGCTTGGTTCAGCACCTGGAAGATCAATCTTGTTCAAGACCTTCAGAGTGCATCATTCTTTTCATATTAATAAAACCACACAGGTGCACAATGACTAGAGAATGTAAAACATAAAACCGGAAGTATAAGGCAAAGAGCAAAACACAATTGGTAGTGCATATAAAAATTTGAACAATGTAACATAGTCATGACTTACACCAGCATGAATAAATATTGTCTTGAAATTCCTTAATAATTTCATCCTTTTGCAGCATGCTTCTTACACAATACCACTACATTTGTTAATAAATGAGTTTTGGAATATTACATTTATATTAATTACGTAGAATATTTATTGGACTGTGCTTACAAAATGTGCTATTTATTGCCTCTTATATGTGAGCCAAAATATTTTATTGGTGACCTATGAAGTAGGAACAACAATGAATAACAAGCGAAATTTATGCCGAAGGTGTTTGACTACTTCAGTAACATGTTCAGTTCGTCCACCTCTCTAGAAGATTAACTAATTCGGTTATTTGTGTATTTTTGATCGACTTTTTGAACAAAGATGCTTGGATATCTTGAACACAGTCTCAGAGCCATAGACTAATGCTTTAACTTTGATCAACTTTTTTCATTTTGATAGAAGAAATGAAGGTGTCTTGTTCCCACACAAAAAAGGTAGAGAAGAAAATATAGTTTTATGTTATGAGTTCAATTACATAAGTAGTGGGACTCGCTTTTTAGCCTTAATTTGACCTAAATGCAATACAGTTCAATGCATGATGGATTCCGCTCTTACCCATCTTATTGTCCCTTCAACCCCCTATCAAATTCTCATTGTGCATTAAGTCATTAACATATTATCTTGTTACTTTGTGTTTGTGTTTTTTTTCAAATCTGCTCCTTTAAATGTGTAGCTTCTTTTTTAAAACAAGGGATATGTTTACAGTTTTTAATATAAATGAGTTGTATTTTGTAATGCAAAATACTCTTCAAACATCCACTACATCAACTCACTTTGGGTTGACAGTTTTGAATATTCTCAAAATCTATTCTGCAGTGGATAAAATTATGAACTTGAGTTATAAATAAAGAATCCAATAATGGATATGCAACAAATTTGTTGAATTTTCTGATATTTGATAGCACTCTTACACCAAATTTATACTTCTATGTATAGCTGTTGTTAATCTGAAAAAGGCACTTAAAAGCTCTGTTAACACTTAAATTGAACGGCAGCCAAGCATCTTTTATCACTAAACATAAAAACTTTTTTTGAGAAGTACTCCAACAATTGTTTAAAAGTGTATTAACTCAAATTGATCGAATACAGAACCAAAAGATTCTGCAAACATACAGGGACAATCTCGAGATTGTTTTCCAACGCCAAATATACATTAGCCAGAGTCTGAGCTTCCACACCCTATAAAGTATAATCCAACTTCAAAATCAATTGCTGCAAGAAAAAATATGGGAACAAAAACTAAAATGAAATAATTGGGTTACTTTATAGCAAGTATGAACTATGAGGGTAATTATTCAAAGTGAGCAACATACCTCCATGCGTTTGTCATTAAGAAAATAGTCAAATATCAAGTATAAGGAGGAAAACAATACCTGAGAGGCATCTACAACCAGGAGTGCACCTTCACATGCTGCAAGTGAGCGAGAGACCTGAAATTATTGAAATACTCATATAAAATATAAAATTTGATAGAAATTTTGAACAATAGAGCAGAATTTGGAATTGAACGAATAAAAAGGTCAATGGCCATTATGGGAGTAGAGCAGTGTCCAGACTCTGCGATTAAAAAAGACAAAAAAGCACCTTGGTATTGAACTACAGGGGTGATATCACATAGATTGGCATATTCGTTGGTCTCAACTCTCAATAAAGTGGCCTTCGACTAAAAATAAAATGGTTAACATAAAATTACAAATACGGTCTTGACACATCACACAGCAGAAAGAAACCATAGAACCGAATGATAAGAAAACTGAATACTGATGCAGTAGCAAACTACTTAAGGAAACTGTACGAATGCCGAATGGTATGATGGATCCTACCACAAACACTAGACCCTTCTTTCCACTACCCAGAGTTCCAACCATTCACCATCACTAAGGGGATAACTCAACAAGACAACTTTGTTGTAAGCCTGTAACATTGAATCTTCAAAATTAATAACTTGGCAAGCTAGCCAAATACCTCATATGAGAAATCTACATGACCTGGAGTGTCAATAAGATTCAGGCAGTATGGCTCCCCGCCATACATGAAACGCATCCGAGAAGCCTGTAACAGCAATACATATTTTATTTATCTCATATGTGTGAGATTGATTTCACGTACATGGAAGGGAAGCATCTTTAACGTGGTGCACGCCATGTTATGCAGAGCATTTTATACTCCTACAAGAGCTCAACTTTTGCTATCAAAATCAATAAGTCCAAATATCAAATATATATTCTTTTAGGAGAAAATCATTTTTCAGTGTCTAAAGGAAGTGTGTGTATATACATATGTCCAACTACTTCAAAATCAATGGAGCAAAGTTTACTGTGTGCTTGTGCGGCCTATGTCTAGCAAACTCTAAACCCTGACATAAAAACTCCATTTTAAGTTTTTCACAAACCAATGATTTATAGTTACATAGTTTGTCTTCATTTACATAAGTTCGCAACTAATAAAATTAGTTAGCACAAACAGTCCCGGGGAACATGTAACACATGCAAATGAGACACATTTCCCGAAAATCAAAGCTAGCGCCGAGGTTGACCAGGACCAGGAATGGTAAGCTGAGAAGTTGTTAAAAAATTGGCAACCAGTACTAATATTGAAGTGAACGTTTATTGCCATTTGATATATAATCACACTTGCAAGCTGAAAACAATGTCCACCAGAACTTCAATGTGAGCAAAGGTTCACAGTATATCAATAGTGACCACTGCTGTTTGCTATATGTTCTTTGAAATACGCATGAGTCCATCACATAGGCAACCCATGTTCATCAGACAAAGGGTAATGGTCATGTAACTATGTAACCCAGGTTCAGAGTACAGCAATTGCATCTTGAATTCACTCTTTTCAAATCATTGTTTGCTTTAAGGAAATAAAGAGCACGTTTCTCCAAAACAAAAATACAAAATTGCAGTTTCACATGAAGGGATTATTTCCTCTCCCATCAGTTGGATTATCTATAGATATGATTATAGAAACCTGCAATTTGATAGTGATGCCTCTTTCTCGCTCCAAATCCATGTTATCAAGGAACTGTTCCTTCATTTCTCGGCTTTCCACTGTCCCTGTCAGCTGCAGCAACTTATCCGCTAGCGTTGACTTCCCATGATCAATATGCGCTATTATACAGAAATTCCTTATGTTCGCTATAGGGACCTGCAACAAATTCATTTCAATTTTACAAACCCGCCCGGTGCATGCAAACTTTCCAGGTTATAAGGTTTAAACAAAGCAATGTGTTCAAGGATATCTGCTTGGATCAAATGACAGGGAAAAAATATTATTAAGTAATTTCAACGGGAAGGGGGTGAGTACCTTCAAGAGACGGTCTTTGCCGACGCGGACGGCGAGCTCAAGGTCAGTGGCCGTGGTCTGGCAACAGACGCCGAAGTTGCGGCGTCGTCGTAGGGAGTGAGCATTGTGTTCCCTCCTCTGGTTTGAGAAGTGAGTAGAGTTGAGATACGCGGTGCTGTGGTGGAAGCAGCGACGGTTATGGAACGGCGAGGTGAATTTGGGGCCGCAAGAGCTCGTAGCGGCCATTCGAACTGCCACTGGGACCTCTCACCAAGTGAAGTTTTTTACTTCGTATTTCTTTTTCCTCGGTTTCCTCTTTTATCTTCGGTTAGTTTTGAGCCCCATTTAGGTAGACATCTGTCAGCTTCGTAGATATGGATTCCCGTGACAGTTAAATAACCAAATTCAACTCTACCCGCGTAGAAAGATACTGTTTTGAGGGCAAATTATACCGTGGGATCGGCCCACCATGAGCATGGTGTGCCGATCCCAAACGACATAGTTTTATTAATAAAAAAGCAACCACCTCTTGTTCGCTAGCTAGGTATAGCCGGTGCTGCACTGCCACCGACTTAGTTATTACGCAGCACAAAGGGAACGTAGCGAGCAACAATTCTTCCTGGTGTCTTGACAATTAAATCGCAAACCCTAGGAGCGGATGAAACTTCATGGTGTCCTGATGTCTCTTAACGTTGCTGCCATGAGGAACTTAGAAGCTATTTAGGAATCTTCTTTACACACACACACACACACACATATATATATATTATACAGTATTGAACAATTTATATTTTGATTTGGCTCAAGTTATATTTGAAAATACACACAGTTACATAAATTTTGTTCGCGAGTTACAATTTCTTACCCATGGTTTACATCATTCATGTACGCGAGTTACATTTGAACTTGTCTTAGCAAGTTACATTTTGCATGAGCGTGAGTTATATTTTTTATCAAGGCAAGTTACATGTTCTATAACACGAGTTACATCACAAATGATTTACATTTTCCAAAACGCGTGTTACATCAAAATATAATGCGAGTTACACATTTTAATGAGCTAAGTTACATGTCTATTAGCGTGAGTTACATGTCAACTTTCCTAAGCAATTTACATAAACTTGCACATGATTTACATATTATTTAATACAAGTTACACCGCAATATAATTCGAGTTACACAACACAATAAGCCCCCTGATATTTAAAGAATTTTTTTAAATAAAAAATTATTTTTATGGGCTGACATTAAAAACAAACCATATACACTATTTATGTAAAATAATTGGGCAATTATACTTCTTCTTTTTTTCATTATTTACATTGAAATCAATGTTTTACTTCTTATACTATATGTATTTGACAAGTTACATTACGACTGGACTTGAGTTACATTGATCAATAGCGTGAGTTACATTTCTTTACACGCGAGTTACACCATAATATTATTGGGACAAAAAAGATAAAAAAAAATTAAAAACTACTGTTCACGCGTGTTACTGTTCACGCGTGTTACTGTTCACGCGTGAATTTTTTTAATTAAAAGTTGTGCAAAACTACGCCGTTTTGAGTAGAGGAGCATGGTCCTCACCGTGGGATGATCCCACGGTATACGAACTGTGTTTTGAGTTGGCTAAAATCATAGGGTTAATTATAACAGTATCACAAATTGGATTATAGTATTTAAAAGTTTTGTGCACTTTCCTATTTGGGATGTATTTAAAAGTTTGTTACATTTTCCTTTTTTTTGGTAAGTTTTTCCTTTAAAAATACTCAATTATCCTTACTTTTTCTACTTTTTATCCTCTCTTTCCTACTTTTCCACTTTTTCTCTTACTTTTTCTACACTATTCATTACCGCTACTATTTTCTCCTAAAACATTATGCCAAAAGCTATTGTAGAGAATATAAAAATACAGAGGGAGTATTGTTTTTTGTTTTTTATTAATACTTTTTTTTTTGAAACCTGTTTTTTAGTAAGACTAATTATATGTTTTTGAATAAATATACCTTTGTAGCTTTTGAGATGTTTTAATTCATAATAAATCATAAAAAAATAGAAAAATTCGTAAAAAAAATAATAAATTGATAAAAAAAAATACAAAATAAAAAATTCAAAAAAAGGTTTAATTTTAAAAAAGGAAAAAACGTAAAAAACAAATCACCGCCGTCTCTGCCACCCCAGCACAACCACCTCCGCTCACAGGGGAAAAAATGCCACTTGTATTAGTAATGTCATATTAGTGGTAGTTTCATTGAAAATTTTGGCATTATCAAAGAGTAATATGCCATTTTCTTGGCATTTTTTACACCGATCGGAGTCGGTGGTGCGGGGAGGCAGTAGAGGCGGTTGGAAAGGCGTCCATATATTGTTATGTTTTATGGATTTTTACTATTTTTTATTAATTTTAAAATTTCAAACAAAAAGTTTTTTTAAAAATATATTAATTTTTATTTTCTAAAATTTTTTATTATTTTTTACGATTTTATTATGAATTAATACCTTAAGGGATATTTAGGTTAAAAAATTATTGTTTATAGCTATTTGTGAATGATTTAAGGTTGTAGTCCTATTTATGATTTTTAGGCTAGTTTCAGTCCTATTTAGGACAATTACTACAAAAATACGATTTTTAGGTATGTACTTGTGTAAGTAAAAAGATACGGTTTGGTAGTACATTTGGGACAAGTATTAAGATAGTGAGTATTGTGTGGTAGAGAGTTGTGCACATGAGAGAGAAATATGTAAGAATGATAGAAATTGTTTTGAACCACAAATTCTTTGTCAAAATGTGAGAGTACTACGTACATAGTAAAACATTAAACGTAGCAAAATTCATAATTCACCAGTACACACTAAAATGAAACAATTTAGCATTTTTATCCCTCCCACACATTCACATTGTTTAGGTTGTTGTTCTGCCCTTTCTTCTCTTTTAATTCTTTGTCTGCACCGATCTCTTTCTCTCTCATTGCATTAGGATTGTATATCAATCAAATAGTTTTTGCTCAACTCGTGATTCGGATCCTTATAAGATTATTACAATTTGAATAATCTTAGCAAAAATACAAATAAGAATATTGAGCGGTGAAGGGTAAAAAACCTAACTGTCTCCCCTCTCTTTTCTTCTTCTCAATCACTTTTCTCCTTCTAAGGATGAAAAAATGTCTCCTTCCTAAGTATTTTCAAGTTATTTTATGTGGTTTCTTTCTAGCGATGTCTACAGTTTGTGTATTCCTCGTTGGTGGAACCGATCGATGTTGAAATTTTATTGTTAGTGGATGACAATGCTTTTCTTGCGTGATTTTTTGGGAGAACTTCAGACATCACCGTCTCCAAGACCTTAATAATTTGTCACCCCCTTAAACCACCGTCATGCTATGAGAGAAAGATAGTGCTCGATTGAATCATCTTTTTGGTGGTTGTTCAAACTGGCGATATTTACAATTTCTTCCCAAAAACTGTTCAAACTGAGGATTCTAGTTGTTGTGTTTTGTAGCAAGGCGAACTAGATTTTCTATTATTTCCTTGTTGGTTGATGGTGAAATCGATTTACACTACTAGAAAAAATGATATTTGCTGCGGTTAATTTTACCTATTTGCTGTGGTTTTGAACCGCAGCAATTGAAGGGGCAGCAATTAGTATAATTCTCTATTTGCTGCGGCCGGTAACCGCAGCAAAAACTTGCTCTGTAATTTTTTTTAAAACTTATTACTACGGGCCTACGTAACCACAACAATTGTGATGATATATTTGAGTAATCCAAATGCACTATTAAAAGCAATTGCAGCCTTTTCAATTACTAATCCAAATGCACTATTAATAATTCAATACATCCAAATAAGTTCTGTACGACTGCTGTACAAACCAAATTGACCAATCATTCATAAGTCCTTAATCACCAATAACGTAACTTAGTCAGTATCACAAAACTATCAAAAACCAAACAAAATGATAAAAACCTTAATCTACGAAATTTGCAAGTTATCCAAACATAATCTACCCATGAATCTCGGACTTCACCTATTTCATCTACTGATAGCGCTTCATCTCTTGAAGTGCTCTTGTACACCTAAAAAGCTATTCAATTTCATAAGTGTTAACATTTGAAATTTCATAATAACTAATTTTGGTACAATGTGGCTCCAAATTTTCAAATTAATAGAATTTCTAATTTCACTTTCCATATTAGATTTTACATAGCGTGTACACATTGAAAACTACTTTTCATCTAAACAATCTAAATTCCATTTCTTAAAACTGCTTTTCAATTTAATTTTAAGTACAAATTAATTCAATAAAACATACTAAAAATATATCATCAATATATCACGTCATAAATTACTTCTTAAATTACTTAACACGCCCTTATGAATAAATATTAAAGTGTACATGCTCCATATTTTGACCATCTTTGATACATTTAATCATGTCGTACATAAATCTCATTATATAATATCCACAATCCAAACCACTTATTTGTTTTGTACGATTTTTGGGGATGCCAGAACAGCCAGATTCCTAGAGAAAGAATCTCTCAAACCAAACTTTTTTCCAACTCTAGACTGCCATTTCCTCTAAAATAGTTTTGTGCAGGGACAATGTATTCTTATCTTTCGTATAATTACTAAATGCTCAATAACCATAGATGCATTAACCTATGTCTATATCAAAGAAAGGGTAGCTTACTCTTCGGTGTATCAGCTTGTAGAAGATCCAAGTAGACATCTCATTTGTTTCCAATGACCTGCAAATAATTTACCGCAGAAAATTAGCGCCAAACAAGAGTAGTATATTTTTCTGCTACAAGATTAACACAAATTCTGAAGTCTTTAAAATAAAGGAGAGAGGAAGAAGAGGAGGAAGAAAAGATGCAATCCCTTGATGAGGACGATGCGGATTCCACATGTGAAGCAACATACTGGAAGCACCTCAAAGCATTAAAAACATACATTATAAAGAACTTAAGCAACAATAAAAAAAACTAACGAGCTGAGGCCATGTACTGGTTTACTTTCACAAATCACCCAATGACAAAGAAACTAATGGGCTGAGCCCATGCATCTCTAGCAATTGTTTGGCTCTTCTACGCACCCTAAAGCAAATAGATGAAGAAATGATGGCACACTTAAAATATTCCTGCTCTCCCGCCATCATTTGCATTCCACACAACATCCCAGTACCTACACATTACATGAAGTTTGGATGACTATTATACATGCCTCAAAGTTAATGACCAGGGGGAGACTCTTGAAAATTGACACCCTCTGTATTCATTGTTAAGAATTTCTAGTGGATTATCAAAGTTGTTATACATTCACAAGCTGATTATCACATGTGGTAATGGATTATTATTTAGATGGCTGCAAAATAGATTGAGATATAACTTAAGATCATAATGCTATTACAAAATCCTGTTTAGTTTTATGAATTTATAAAAAAGAACCATGTGCTGATAAAATAGATGGCTTTTAGGATTAAAAAAAGACATGTGGGAACAAAAGAACTGGTTTTATAGCTATATGTTGGGCTATTGGCGTTTGCTACCTTAAAAAGCTCATGTAGCTGCCTTAAAAATTATCAGGAAATGACTATTACTTTATTAGAAATATTCAAAACTAGACCTACATGTATGATTATCAAGTGTAATTATAACTTCAATTTTAACCTCTAAGCACACCCAGCTAATTGATGAGACAAAAAGTTACGAAGTAAAATATTAAAATGTATTATTCTCACATCATATATCAGTTGACCCACATGTATGATTATCAAATGTATTATTAAAGAGCATCCTTTAAGACTGCTATCTCTTGATCTCTTTTGGCCAAATTGAGTAAGAAAGAGGTTGAAATTGACTAAGAAAAGTAACCCTTAATAATCAAAATTATGTTTTTAAGAGAAGTAAACTTAGCATATACCAAAAAAAGATAAATTGTCATGCCCCGGACCTCCCCGGACACGTCAACAACCCGCCGTACAATACGAATAGTCAACCGCAGTCCAACACATTCGTATTATACAAAGCGTCTCGAATATCATTCACACATATAACATCCATAAATCATTTCCAATTTCATTCTTTGGGAACTATATCAATATTTCATCAATATTTAATCATCATAATCCATGAAAAATTATGATTTAGGCATTTAGGTAACCTCATGCTTAACCTACAAGTTGTAAGCAATTAGATGTCAATCATCACCTCAAATGAGCTTTAAAACTTTCCTTCTCGATCCAATGACCAAAGCCTCGGCCAAGGAAGCTTGAGAACTGATTCCTTGATTTGAAATGAGTGTTAAACAGCCCCCTCAAAGTGCTAGTTCAACCCCTAATCGTTGATACGAAAACAGCCCCTAGAATGGGTGTTTTCCGGCTAACTCGTTTCCTAGTTTTCCAAGATTTGCTCTAGGTTAGTATCTAACCTTTACACACATAAAATAACTTTATAAAGACATATTATACACTTGAAGTAGTGTATAATAGTCACACCAATCGTTCATATCATTTGGAAAATGAAAGGTAAAGTTTTGGGGTTAACACTCACTTTGGGAGAGTAAATCCGTTTCTGCGAGGTTGTGTTTTGATCGGACAATTTGGAAGCCTTCCACTACTCCGATTAATGCAAACCAGCCCTTCACGGATTCCTCGTATTGAGAGCTTTCTTTTGGTATCTTATAAGCCTTAATTGGACGAGTGAATCTCGAGTTATGGCTCAAACAGTCAGTTCTACGCACTGAAGAATGAACCTGCGGACCGCTCTCTTCCTTCCTTCTCTCTTGGGTTGTGTGGATACTTTTGCTCTCTTATCTCTTTTGGGGTTCGAATGGGGTGTAGGGGGGAGTGTATGGGAGACCTTAAACATGCTAAGAGAGCATGTGGCTCACAAAAGAACATGGGAGATATTTGGTTTGCAATCAAATATGGGGTGGACCTCCCCCTTTTGTTTTTCTTGGAGTTTTTGTGCATGTGAGCCAAGAGTCCGCCCCATATAGTCATCTCACCTATTTTCCTTTGTTTTGCAGGTACCAAGTCCATGTGGAATGGTTCCCAATTGATCCCATTCAACTTGGGGTCCAAAATATCTACCAATACTTCCAAAAATGGGAAAATGGGTCCTATTGTTTTATCTTTTGCTAAAGATGTCTTTTGTACTCATTCTAATTTATTTAGAACAAGTCAACTTCCTTCATCACATTATTGATCTCCAATATATGTAGGCTCATCTCAATAATTTACTTGATGGATATCATAGAAGGAAAATCATACTCCCATTATTTAGCTCAAAAATGTCAAGGATGGGGCTATGGGCATTTGTATTCTTCTCTAATCATCCTATCACTTATTTTGACATTTGTCATACATATTATTGGGCTACTAGCCGTGTGGGTCACTCCCGAGTGGGTCTAGGACGCCGTTCTCGAATACTTGCTATTTTTAGCAGGTTGGGCCCAAAAAAATGTTTGGGCCGCCCGACCTTCCTCAAATTGTCTTGAAAGGTTAAGTAACATTATTTAGATAATGTTGGGCTCTTTTATTCATTAATAAAGTCCAAATAAGTATTTGCAAGCATGACACTAATATACGAGTTCGAACAGTACAATACTCGATCATCAATTACGTAAGACATTAATCGTTTTACAATTGTTTGGGAATCGGAAATTCAATACCTAAACTTTCAATTTTAAATTGAATTTTCAAGGACGTTCGGGTGCGGTGTCACAAGTTCACCCCCCCCCCCCCCCCCCCCCCCTAACAGGAATTTCGTCCCCAAAATTCACAGCTCTACTCGAATAGGAAAGCATACTGCTTCCTCATCAAAGCCTCTGTTTCCCATGTCTCTTCTTCGACCCGATCGCTCTTCCAAAGAACTTTAACCATTGGGACTTCTTTACTCCTCAGTTTCTTCACCTTCCTATCGATGACCTTGATTGGTTGTACAGCGTAGTTCAAATCCTCACGTACTTCTACAGGTGGTTTTTCTAATACGTGAGAGGGATCATGTACATACTTCTTAAGCATGGATACATGAAACACATTATGTATCTTCTCTAACTCAGGAGTTAACTGCAGACGGTATGCTACAGCCTCAATCCTCTCCAGAATTCTGAAGGGACCTATGTAGCATGGATTAAGCTTCCCCCGGCTTTGGAACCGAATGATTCCTTTCCAAGGAGGAAACTTTAAGAAATACCTCATCATCAACCTTAAACTCTAAGGTCCTCCGACGCTTATCGGCATAGCTCTTCTGTCCATCTTATGCCGCCTTGAGTCTTTCTCGAATCAACTTCACCTTTGACTTGGTGACCTCAACCAATTCAGTGCCCTCGAGTTTGGCCATGCCAACCTCATCCCATCATAATGGTGTATGGCACCTCCTCCCATACAATGCCTCGTATGGAGGCATGCCGATGCTTGCCTGATAACTGTTGTTATAGGCAAACTCCACAAGTGCTAAGTGGTTGTCCCAACTCCCTTGGAACTCCAATGCACAAGCCCTCAGCATATCTTCTGAGATCTGTATGACTCTTTCAGACTGCCCATCCGTCTGTGGATGGAAGGCAGTACTGAACTTCAGCCTCGTTCCCATAGACTCCTGAAATTTCGGCCAAAAACGTGATGTGAATCGTGGGTCTCTATCGGATATAATGGTCACTGGAACCCCATGTAGCCTCACGATCTCATCCGTATACAATTTGGCTAACCTCTCAAGTGGGTAAGTAGTGTTGATAGGTAAGAAGTGTGCACTCTTCGTGAGCCTATCTACAACAACCCAAACTGCATCATAGTTCCTGATTGTCCGTGGTAAACCTACCACGAAATCCATAGTCACGTGTTCCCACTTCCATTCAGGAATGGAAAGTGTTGGTCCCGTTTAATATGGTAACCAGTCTAGAGGGGGGGGGGGGTGAATAGACTGGTTGGTTTTTCAAATTTTCTCTAAGTCCGAAGTGACTTATCAGAGAAGGTCTGATTCTGATGACAGAGAAAGGCTGGTTCTGATATCAGAACTGGCCTTGGCAGCGGATTCTGATCTGTCCGGGTAGCCTCAGAAAAATACTAAGGCAAATGCCTTTCTGATAACTCTGAAAACAAGATCTGCTGAACACAGATTCCAAGTCTTAGAGTTAATCAGTTAATATCCTAAGTGCAGAAATATAAATTGCAGTAAAGTAAATGACACCGGATATTTTATAGTGGTTCAAGGAACAACTCGTTCCTCTAGTCCACTGTTCCACTAGCTTTGAAGTAGATCAGTTACAAAGCTAATTCCTAGCACTTAAGAAGCACTCCTCGTCTTCTTCAAGCCTAGATGCCACCCAGGATGCAATTCCACGTCCTGATGGCTGATCCTTTCACTCAGCTTCCCGGAAGTATCACCACTTCACTACTGCAGTTACTTGGACGCCCTTCTTTTCAGAAGATCCTTTTGAAAAACAGAGTTTTTCCTCCAACTTGCTTCGTTACAAAGGATGTTTGATGAAGTTCTTGAAGTGTTGAAGAACAGGATGAACTTTGCTTGTTTGTTGGGGATGAGAGATTTGGAGTTTGAATCTTCCCAACGTAAGCTTGTCTTGTTGAAGGTTGTAGAGTTTGAATCTCAAGAGAGCTTGAATGATGATGTGTAAGAGTTGTAGCAAAGTTGTTTTTCAGTTCTTCGGTATGTAGCTTATATACGGAGGTTGTCTGCCCGTTGGAGGAGGAGACAACTGCATTAAATGCGCGTACAGTTGACTTGACCGCCGTTTTTGGAAGGTTTCTATTTTTAAAATATATCTTCCCGGATTCCTTGGTCAATCATTTGCAATCAATCCTTCAGCGTATCAGGCTCATTTAATGTGCATTAAATGCTTTCCTTTCATGCACAGTCTTCTAGCCGTTGGATGTTTTTACCCGTTGAATTCATAACTGTTGGATGTTGCTTGAAAATCGTCTGAGTGTTCGTCGAGCTCTGATCAGGTTCTTCTGATATGTTGGATTCTGATGGCTATCTGATGAGTTGAGTTCTGATGGTCTTCTGATCTCTGACTGAACTCTGACTCTGATGGGTCCGCTGATGAGTGCTTCTGATCTGTAGTTCTTATCGGCTATCAGATGTCCAGTCTTATCAGCAACTCTCATGATGCACCTCTGATGGACTTCTGGTAAGAGAACTCTGATGGAGCAGTTCTCATAGAGCAAGTCTGGTCGAGCAGTTCTGATGCACTTCTGATCTGATCCAAAATAGAGCAACTCTGATCGTCGACTACACTAATACTTACAATTGAAAAGTCTAATACATAAAATCTAACTTGGGGGTACTCTAACTTTCTAATCCTATAGCATCATCAAAATCTAATTACATTTATTCCTTACAATTTCCCCCTTTTTGATGATGCCAAAACCCTTAAACTATTTCCAGAGAAGTGCCTTTCACCATAAAGAAAATAGGTAAAAAAACTTTCATTTAAAATCTTGGTGGGCACTTGGCATAGGAGAATAGTAAGAGTAAGATACAATCAATCAGATAAATAAAATAAGAAACTAACATAAGATATCAGAGCATAAATAATCAGAATGCAATAGAGAGATAATTTGAAATTGCCATGCAAATTAGAGGCAAGCTGGTTATCTTATAAATGCAATATATTTAAAACAACAAGAGGATAGAGTTTAGATATCTTCCTCTTCTAGGTCAGCTTCCTTTGCTTCAATTTCTTTCAGATCAGCATTGACCCTAGCTCTGATTGTAGCAAGATTCCTGGGATTCTGATATTCTGACCAGGCTGGTTCAAGTTGACAATCAAGATAGTTTCTGATGGCTTCTGATAGGTCCTTGCCAGGGATCACTTTCATCCGCCACCAATCTTCTGCTTCTTGCATGGAACCACCATGATTAATAATTATCAGTCCATCTTTATCCAGAATGAGATTCTCTTGTTGTGTGGGGGTCATATGCTTCTTCATTTCTCTGAATTGAGCAGCATCAGGTTTAGCCAAGTCACTGTTGAGCCATTGGGCCAAAGTGAAAGTGGAGGCTGTCTTCTTTCCTTTCTTGGACCGAGGAGGAGGAGGTCTTTGAATACCAGCAGCTAGCCTCTTTTGCCTTGCTCTTTCAAAGTACCTAGCAGGGTTAATGGCTCTGGAGCTTGGACCTTCTGCTTCTCTGGGAAGAGGGACAGGTTCTCTGCTATCTTCCCCCTTTTTGGCATCAACAAGATCGCCAAGTAGGAGCCCAATTTTTGAGAATTCTGAAGCATGGTTTTCCTTGATAGCTTCAAGTGTACCTGGTAGAGTCTGAGTAACAGAAGCCAGCCCTTCGAGAGTCTCTTCCTGCTTGTCAACAGCTGATTGGATGTCCTTAGTGGTAGCTTCAAGGAGAGTCAGCTTGTGATCTCTGTCCTTTCCACTATTGATCAATTTGATTTCAAACTCTTTGTTGTCTTTGCACAATCCTTCAACATCTTGCAGAAGTTCTGTATTTTTGTCATGAGACCACTGAAGATCACTTACCGCATCAGAGATATTCTTAATAGCCTTGTTGCATTTTTCAATGAGACCACTGAAGATCTCTGTCCTTCTTGAGAGCATTTTTCTTCATATACAGGGTCTCTATGCCTGTTGCATCCTCTCGGCAGTAGGTCTGCACAAATGTGGTGACTGAGATGTCCACATCATCGAGTTCAATGAGATTGGGGGTGTCAATGTCCTGAGAGTCGAGTTTGATGTTGAAGAACTCATTGAGAGAGTCAGCATCGATCTTCAGGTTCTTTCCCTGAACTTGGGAGTGGATGGTGTTGTCAGCAATGTAGGCGTTGAGATAAAACTCAGCTACATCCAAGTTGCTGAAGTGCTCATAGGGATGAGCCACTATCTTGGTCAGTTGCGAGTCATTCATCCCGGCAATGACCGCTTTCATCACTTTAGAGTTCTCGGCCAATAATGGCAGGGAGGACATGTCAACCTTCATCCCGGTGGCGATGTTAGCTACAAGCGCCTTGGCTTCAGACTCTGAGAGATCGGTGATGTTGATGAACTTCATCTTTGAGAGAATTGAGAGGGTCTGAAGATTGGAAGTTTGAGGACGAAGAATAAAATTGCAGTAGCAATTTAGGTTTCAGAAAGAGTATATATGATTTTGGGTTAGTGGACGTTTGATATAATTTGCAGTTTCGAGGTCGCATTAAATGGATTGTGGGCGGAAAGCCGTTTTCCAAATATGGTAATAACTACCGGGGGTAAAATAGTAACTTCCGGTTTATTGAACAGCCTCGCCCGTAGTTTAGAAAATTTTTCTAAGTCCACAGCCACTCTGATGAATATCAGTCCATATATCAGAGAAGGGGTATTCTGATATAGGGTCCTCTGATGAATACCAAGTCTGATCCTTCCTGCAACTCTGACTTTTGCAAGTCTGAACCTTGCAATTCTGATTCAAGCTTCTGATGGATAAGAGCTTAGGTATCAGAGATGGGATGTTCTGATGAATCCACATCTGATACTTCTGCAACTCTGATTCATGTTTCTCTGGGAAGATCATCCATCATTCCCAATTCTTCTCTCAACTTGTTAAACCTTGCCTCAGAGAGAGGTTTGGTCAAGATATCTGCAAGCTGGTCTTCAGTTGGGACATGCTCAATTGAGATGTGCTTCTTCTCCACATGATCTCTGATGAAGTGATGTCTGATCTCAATATGCTTGGTTCTTGAATGCAGCACAGGATTCTGAGTGATGGCAATAGCACTTGTGTTATCACATAACAGCTTGATCTCCTTTGCTTGCACTCCATAATCCTTGAGTTGTTGCTTCATCCAGAGCAATTGAGCACAGCAGCTTCCAGCAGCAATGTATTCAGCTTCAGCAGTGCTAGTTGAGATTGAATTCTGCTTCTTGCTAAACCAGGAGACAAGTCTCCCACCTAACAATTGGCAGTGACCAGAAGTACTTTTCCTGTCCAATCTACAACCTGCAAAATCTGAATCAGAATAACCAATTAGTTCAAAATTACCTCCCTTGGGATACCATAGTCCTGCGTTTGGATTTCCTTTGATATATCTGATAATCTTCTTAGCAGCAACTAGATGACTCTCCTTGGGCTTTGATTGGTATCTGGCACAGATTCCTACTGCAAAAGCTATGTCTGGTCTGCTTGCAGTCAGATAGAGGAGAGATCCAATGATTCCTCTATAAGTTGTTGCATCAACATCTTTGCCTTCATCATCTGGTCCAATGCCTTGAGATGCATTCATAGGAATTTTGACTGAAGTTTTTCCATCAATTCCAAACTTCTTGATGAGATCTCTGGTGTACTTCCCTTGGTTGATAAAGATGCCTTCAGGAACTTGTTTGACTTGCAATCCAAGGAAATAACTGAGTTCTCCCATCATGCTCATTTCAAACTTCTTCTGCATAACTTGAGAAAATTTCTTGCATAATTCTGGATTAGTGCTTCCAAATATAATGTCATCAACATAAATTTGCACTAACAGAATATGATTAGCAACAGAAATTTGAAATAGAGTTTTGTCCACCTTTCCTTTAGTAAACCCATGGTTTACTAAGAATAGGGACAATGTGTCATACCAAGCTCTGGGAGCTTGCTTAAGACCATAAAGGGCCTTTCTAAGCTTGTAGACACAAGAAGATTGAGTAGGAATGACAAAACCTGGAGGTTGTTCAACATAAACTTCCTCTTCAAGTTCTCCATTCAGAAATGCACTCTTGACATCCATTTGGTATACTTTGATGTCGTTGTAAGCAGCATAGGCTAGGAATATCCTGATTGCTTCCAATCTTGCAACAGGTGCAAAGGTTTCATCAAAATCTATGCCTTCTTCTTGACAGTATCCCTTTGCTACAAGCCTTGCTTTATTCCTTACAATGTTGCCTTCTTCATCTGCTTTGTTTTTGAATACCCACTTGGTTCCAATGACATTCTGATGCTTTGGTCTGGGAACAAGTTTCCACACTTCATTCCTTTCAAACTGTGTCAGCTCTTCTTGCATTGCATTGATCCAATCTGAATCTTCTAGAGCTTCTTCTACACACATTGGTTCCATCTGGGATATGCAGCAGGTGAACATGGCTTCTCTTCTTGATGCAGATCTGGTCCTAACACCACTGGTAACTTGACCTATCACTTGATTAGGAGGATGATCTCTTAACCAAGTTAGATCAGGTTCTGTCAGTTGCTGTCTAGGCAACTCTGATGGTTCATCTTCTGATACATCATCTTTATCTTCATCTTTGTCTATCAGAACTGGATTGGCAGGAGGAGTTGGGAATGTAGGATTGTTGATGGCCTCTTCTGATGGTTCTGAACCCTTGTCTTCAAGGTTGATTTTCTGCAGGGTTTCTGATAATTCTTCTGCAGAGGTACCATCATCAAATTTGACATGAATGGATTCTTCAACTTGTAGAGATCTTCTGTTGAGTATTCTATAGGCTTTGCTTGAACTTGAGTAGCCTAAGAACATACCTTCATCAGCCTTTTCTTGAAATACCTTCAGATTATCCTTTCCATTGTTTAGAATGTAGCACTTGCATCCAAACACATGGAAGTAGCTGATGTTTGGTTTTCTTCCTTTCCACAGCTCGTAGGGGGTCTTCTGATGATTCTTGTGGATCATGCTTCTATTCTGAGTGTAGCATGCAGTGTTGATAGCTTCAGCCCAGTATCTGATGGGCAGTCCTGATTCTGCAATCATAGTTCTTGCAGCTTCTTTCAGTGTTCTGTTCCTTCTTTCTGCAACACCATTTTGTTGGGGTGTTCTGGCAGCAGAAAGTTGATGGAATGTACCATTCTGATCACAGAAGTCTTTGATCACTTTGTTGACAAATTCAGTTCCTCTGTCAGATCTGATTGTTCTGACCTTCATATTTTTCTCAGTTTGGAGTTGCTTTAGCAGAGATGGCAACTTCTGAAGAGTTTCATTCTTCTTGGTTAGGAACACAGTCCAAGTATATCTTGAGTAATCATCAACCATAACAAGAGTATATCTTTTTCCACCAACACTGGGAGTTTCAACTGGTCCAAATAAATCCATGTGGATCAGATTTAGAGGACAAGTAGAAAGATCTCCAGCTATGGGTTTGAATGAGGTCTTCACTTGTTTGCCTTTCTGACAAGCACTGCAGAGGGTCTCCTTCTTGTAAACAATGTCAGGCAGACCATCTACAATGTGTTCCCTTGCCAGTTTGTTGATGGTTTTGAAATTCAGATGGCTAAGCTTCTTGTGCCAGTCCCAGCTTAGCTTTGAATTGTCTTTTGCTATCAGACAAGTTCCATCTTTTGCTGTTTGCCAGTCAACAACATAGATGTTCTTCCTTCTCTTGGCTGTAAGAACCACTTCTTTGGTTGTCTCATGCTTGACATAACATAAGGTCTTGGTGAATTCAACTGTGTAGCCTTTGTCACAAAATTGGCTAGCACTCAGCAAGTTGAACTTTAGACCTTTGACATATGAGACATCTTCAATGATTATCTGTTTCTTGATCAGCTTCCCTCTTCCTTTTGTTTGCCCTTCCTTGTCATTTCCACCGAAAGTGACTCTGGGTCCATTGATTTTCTGGAACTCTGATAGGCAACTCTTGTCACCTGTCATGTGCCTGGAGCATCCACTATCAATATACCATTCTTGTTCTGAGATAGCTCCAGCACACTGTTCCTGCAAGATCAAAAGGAGGATTTAGGTACCCAAGCAATGTTGGGTCCTGGGGGGTAATGCAGTCTTGGTAGTTGGTACCATTTTGGTCTCATCAACTGAAACCTTGGTGGATGGTACCCATTGTCCACCTGGTAGTTGTAGTAAACAGATGTATGATTCACTTTGGGCAGATGCTTGTGAGGATCATGCGTTCTGTTTGCATACTTCTGCATAGCCTTCTTTGTTGGAAAGAAGTCCCATATACTATCAAGATCAGAGGAGCGCTTAACTTTAGACTTCTGAGGTTGACCAGACAACCTCTTCTGCCTATAGTTAATCTTCTCTTGATATCTGCCTTTCTGATAGCAGTTTCTGATACCATTGTCATGAGATTGTCTGATAGGGTTAGGCCTTTGATTATTATTGTTCTGAAAACTCTCCCTTTTGTTAGAATTTCTGCCAGGTTTATTAGTTTTCAAACTTTGTTTTGGTTTGGCCTTTAGAGTTTGTTTTTCTGGTATGACCTTCTCATGAACAACTTTAGTACCAGAAGTACTAGCATGGCAATTGGGGCTCAGAGTCTGTGGCACTATGACCTTTTTAGCCTTAGCAATTTTGGTGCTAGGCCTTACAGAAGGCTCACCAGACTCTGGTTCAACATATCCAAGACCAGCGGTGAAGTTATGAGAATCACCAATATTCTTCATGGAAGATTGCATCTTCAGAAGACTATTATATCTATTCTCAAGTTCCTCAATGTCTCTTATTCTTTTAAGAAGTGACTCATTTTCAGCCTTTAGTCTATCTCTTTCCTCAGTTAAGAGATTAAGTTTGCACTCAGTCTCTTTCCTTAGATCAGAGATATCAACTTTCAGCCTACTGTTCTCTTCTTTAACAAAAGAATAAGTGGCTTGGATAGTTTGGAACTCTTCCCAAAATGATGACATTGGATCATCATTTAAGGCTGTGCCTACCGAAGAGGAAATAGAATTAGAAGTAGAGCATACCTCATCATCTGATTGTGCCATGAGGCAAAGGTCTTCAGTCTCTGCATCCAAGCAGCAGAATGCTTCATCAGAGTCGGAGTCTGAGCTGGACTCAGATTCAGAAAGTGGATCTCTCTCAGCTTGTTCTGAGACAAATGCTCTTCTTCTTCTGTGTTGATCATCTGGTTTCTTTTCATCTTCATGTCCTTGCTTCTTGGACACTCTTGGATAGGGGCAGTTTGCTTTGAAGTGCCCAGGCTGTCTGCAGTTGTAACAGAGGTACTCTCCATTGCTTTCAGAGGACTTGGTCTTCTGATGTGGTCTTCTGATGGAAGATGGACTCCTTCCATCTTTCTTCATAAACTTCTTAAACTTCCTGGCAAAAGCAGCCATATACTCATCAGATAAAAGAGTAGAAGGGTCAAAGTCACTTACCTTTGAGGTACTGGCAGTGAGAGCAGTGGTAGTCCTTTCATCAGGAACTTCTTCCTTCTCTTCATGCATCTCAAACTCATAAGCCTTGAGATCAGAGATGAGTTTCTCAGTGGCATAAGTCTTGATGTTCTTGCTTTCCTGGACTGCAATCACTTTCATCTTCCAAGCTGAAGACAGTCCCCTGAGGATCTTCATGTTGACCTCTTTGATGGTGAGCTCCTTCCCAAGCTCAGAAATCTCACTGATGAGAATCAGCAATCTCTCATGCATCTTAGCAATGCATTCTTCTGGTAGGAGTTTGAAGTCATCAAACTTCTTCATTGCAATGGTCAGCTTGTTGTCTCTTTCTTGTTCATCTCCTGCTCCAATCTCATCCAGCTTATCCCAGATTTCTTTGGCAGTTCTGCACTTCTTGATCCTGTTGAAGTATCTTTCATCAATAGCCTTGTAAAGAATGTCCTTGGCTATATTATCTAGGTTGTACTGCCTTTTCTCTTCCTTGGTCCATTCTGACCGGGCTTTCTCAATCATCTGGGGTTGAGAGTTGTCAATAGAGTGAGCAGGATTGATCTTCATGAACTGGATGAAGGGGCCATTTTCCAAGACTTCCCACATTTCATCATGAAGGGCACATAGATGTGCCTTCATTCTGATCTTCCAATCATCATATTTCTGATCTGTGAACATAAGATGCTTTGCAAGAGAATTATCCATTATAATAAATAAGGAGAGGCTAAGAACAAGTGGATCTTTGTTCAGAGAGTAACCTAAAAGATTACAAGAACAAGGAGGCTCTGATACCACTTGTTGGTCCCGTTTAATATGGTAACCAGTCTAGAGGGGGGGGGGGGGTGAATAGACTGGTTGGTTTTTCAAATTTTCTCTAAGTCCGAAGTGACTTATCAGAGAAGGTCTGATTCTGATGACAGAGAAAGGCTGGTTCTGATATCAGAACTGGCCTTGGCAGCGGATTCTGATCTGTCCGGGTAGCCTCAGAAAAATACTAAGGCAAATGCCTTTCTGATAACTCTGAAAACAAGATCTGCTGAACACAGATTCCAAGTCTTAGAGTTAATCAGTTAATATCCTAAGTGCAGAAATATAAATTGCAGTAAAGTAAATGACACCGGATATTTTATAGTGGTTCAAGGAACAACTCGTTCCTCTAGTCCACTGTTCCACTAGCTTTGAAGTAGATCAGTTACAAAGCTAATTCCTAGCACTTAAGAAGCACTCCTCGTCTTCTTCAAGCCTAGATGCCACCCAGGATGCAATTCCACGTCCTGATGGCTGATCCTTTCACTCAGCTTCCCGGAAGTATCACCACTTCACTACTGCAGTTACTTGGACGCCCTTCTTTTCAGAAGATCCTTTTGAAAAACAGAGTTTTTCCTCCAACTTGCTTCGTTACAAAGGATGTTTGATGAAGTTCTTGAAGTGTTGAAGAACAGGATGAACTTTGCTTGTTTGTTGGGGATGAGAGATTTGGAGTTTGAATCTTCCCAACGTAAGCTTGTCTTGTTGAAGGTTGTAGAGTTTGAATCTCAAGAGAGCTTGAATGATGATGTGTAAGAGTTGTAGCAAAGTTGTTTTTCAGTTCTTCGGTATGTAGCTTATATACGGAGGTTGTCTGCCCGTTGGAGGAGGAGACAACTGCATTAAATGCGCGTACAGTTGACTTGACCGCCGTTTTTGGAAGGTTTCTATTTTTAAAATATATCTTCCCGGATTCCTTGGTCAATCATTTGCAATCAATCCTTCAGCGTATCAGGCTCATTTAATGTGCATTAAATGCTTTCCTTTCATGCACAGTCTTCTAGCCGTTGGATGTTTTTACCCGTTGAATTCATAACTGTTGGATGTTGCTTGAAAATCGTCTGAGTGTTCGTCGAGCTCTGATCAGGTTCTTCTGATATGTTGGATTCTGATGGCTATCTGATGAGTTGAGTTCTGATGGTCTTCTGATCTCTGACTGAACTCTGACTCTGATGGGTCCGCTGATGAGTGCTTCTGATCTGTAGTTCTTATCGGCTATCAGATGTCCAGTCTTATCAGCAACTCTCATGATGCACCTCTGATGGACTTCTGGTAAGAGAACTCTGATGGAGCAGTTCTCATAGAGCAAGTCTGGTCGAGCAGTTCTGATGCACTTCTGATCTGATCCAAAATAGAGCAACTCTGATCGTCGACTACACTAATACTTACAATTGAAAAGTCTAATACATAAAATCTAACTTGGGGGTACTCTAACTTTCTAATCCTATAGCATCATCAAAATCTAATTACATTTATTCCTTACAGAAAGTGGTTGCAATAAGCCTGCTGGATGCTGATGTTCTGCCTTAACTTGTTGACAAGTAAGGCATCGACTGACGTATTCAGCTATTTCCCTCTTCATTCCAGACCACCAGTAGTTTTCCTTCAAATCACAGTTGACAGTACATTTTTGTGCCCCCGGGTGCATGGCATAAGCCGATGAATGAGCCTCCTCTAAGATGGACTTTCGGAGCTCGTCATCTGACGCTACACACACTCGGTCACGGAATAACAAGAGACCATCATCTCTTTCCCTGAAATCATCCACCGGTCCCGCTTGCATGCGTTCCCGGACCTTCATAAGTTCTGCGTTAGTCTCTTGACCCTTCTTGATCTCCTCAAGTAAGGTCGGTCTCACCTCAAATCGTGTCAATAAGGCACCATCGCTAGATACATCCCATTGGGCCCTCAATGCCCTCAAACTAGTCAACAATGTCCCAGACGAACTCTTCCGACTGAGGGCATCTGCTACAACGTTTGCCTTACCTGGATGGTACTCAATAACTAGATGGTAGTCCTTTATCAACTCCATCCACCGTCTCTGTCTCATGTTTAACTCTTTCTGAGTAAACACGTACTTCAAGCTCTTATGATCAGTATATATGTGACATGTCTCTCCGTAGAGATAATGCCTCCAAATCTTCAGTGCAAACACCACTGCTCCCAGCTCTAGATCATGAGTAGGGTAATTTACCTCATGCTTCTTCAACTGTCGTGAAGCATAGGCAATTACCCTCCCATCCTGCATCAACACACATCCAAACCCTTGGATGCTCGCGTCACTATAGACATCGTACCCCATACCCTGTTTGGGTAATGCAAGTATCGGTGCCTCGGTCAATCTCTTCTTTAGTTCAATGAACTCTTTCTCACATTTGTCATCCCATACAAACTTAGCTCCTTTACGAGTGAGCTTTGTCAATGGTGATGCCAAAACGGAGAACTTCTCCACGAACTTTCTGTAGTAGCCTGCCAACCCAAGGAAACTACGAATTTCCTTGACGTTCTTTGGCCTCTCCCATTCGGTAATGGCTTCTATCTTCTTGCTATCAACAGCAATCCCCGATCCCGAAACTACATGCCCGAGAAAGCCAATTTCCTTTAGCCAAAATTCACATTTAGAAAATTTGGCATAGAGTTGCTTCTCCCGTAGTGTCTCAAGGACAAGTATCAAGTGCTCCTCATGTTCTTCTTCACTCTTTGAGTAAATCAAGATGTCATCTATGAACACAATCACAAATCGGTCCAAGTATTTATGAAATACTCGGTTCATCAAGTCCATGAATGCCGCTGGGGCGTTTGTTAACCCAAACGACTTAACAAGGAATTCAAAATGCCCATACCTTGTGCGAAAAGCACTTTTTGGTATGTCATCTTCCTTAATCTTCAATTGATGGTAACCCGACCTCAATTCAAACTTTGAAAACACAGTTGCTCCTCGTAGTTGATCAAACAAGTCATCAATCCTATGCAAAGGATACCTATTCTTGATTGTGACCTTGTTCAGTTGACGATAGTCAATACACATTCGAAGTGTCCCATCTTTCTTTTTCACAAAAAGAACTGGTGCTCCCCACGGGGAGTGGCTTGGTCTAATGAAACCGTTATCCAAAAGCTCTTGCAATTGGGTTTTCAACTCGTTAAGTTCACTGGGTGTGATAGCCGTTATATTTACTTGTGTTTAACATAAGTATTTATAAGTATTTGTTGAAGAAAAGAAGAGAAATCGGGCAAATACCTCCAGAATGAGAGCTTGATCATAAAACATTGCGATGAACGACTTTTTGGACCAAGAGAATGACGTTCTGCCCATAATTTGAGTATAACGTATTCTATAGAACTCGAAATCACTCGATTCGAGTTTCATGTGAATGCTAACTCAATAAGGTACAAATGTTATGAAGACGTCATGACCAAAATATGAAAGGAACAAGACTCAATCAACCAACAAAGTCAGATGTTGCTGGTGGGATTTCAGGATGCATACCTCTCAGTGTTTTATCCATATCTCTTGATTGGCTGAATAAAATCATGTCATTCAAGTTTTGTTGGATAGAAGACTTCATTATCTACAACTTTGGTGAAGGAATCATGTCCAAATTCGTAGCGGAACATCCCCAAAATCCCAGGACAAAACCGACACCGGAATTTGCACCAAACCGGCGCCCGTTTGTTGATTTTCACATGTACACAAACCAGTAGCTTACCCGGCGCCGGGTAGGCCTTATACCCGGCGCCGGGTAGGCCAAAATTTCATATTTCCCTGCGCACAATGAAGAACCGGCGCCGGGTAGGCCTGAACCCGGCGCCGGGTAGGTCTGATCCTGCAAATACAAAAGAACGTGCTGAAATATTTTGATGGAAAAAACTCACCTTCCTCATGAGCTAATCAAATATATCTTCCATGCTTGATTGTTGGGCTCGAATAGACTAAAAGATGTCAATCTTGAGCCTATATAAAGCCCCCAATTCATCAAACAAGATCATCAATCCATCCTTGGAGCTTAAATTTCACTTTTTATATTTTATTTTTGCATTCTCTTGAAGTGTTGGAGAAGAAGCCATTTCTCTCCTCTACAATTGGTTCTAGGTATTATTTCTTGTATGTTATTGTACTTCCTTTATCTTAGTTACACTTTTGTAATTAATATGAGCATTAGAGGCTAAGTTCTTAGCTAAGGCTAGGGATGAACTTCTATGCCTACTAGGTGTTTGATAAAAGTTCTAAACCAATAAATTGTGATTTATCCTTTACATTTTGATTGTTTATGACTATGGTGTACAACATAGAAGTATGTTAAACTTAGTTTATGCTTGCAATTAACGTTGAGGTCTAAACTATGAACATTAAAGGATAAACATATATATTACTGAGAATAGAAATATATCCGGTATTATATGATACGGGTGTGATGTCTTGATATTCAACGGGGTTTTTGGTAGATGAATGTAAGCCATAACGGGACTTACACGTAACGAAAACCACGCTCTCGCTGCCTTAACCGGAGTTGAGAATATATTAGCGACATCGTATTCATAATTATTGGTAAAGAACTAATATTCAACCCTATTAAAGCATTTAAGTGATTCCCGAAGCCTTAGTTGTTGTTATCAATCTCTTTAATCAAATTAATTCAAGTTATATCTCCGAAAATTAAAAAGAAGAACCAAGTTGTTGTTTTCACAACAACACACAACTCAAAATCCCTGCACTTTACTCATTTACTTATTCAAAGTCATCTACTCGCGGACTAAATTAAACAACGTTTCCCTGTGGATTCGACCCGGTATTTTACCGGAATTTATTACTATATCGGCACTTGTACACTTGCAAGTTCAGCCCGGTCAAGTTTTTGGCGTCGTTGCCGGGGAAACGGTCTTGTTTAATAAAGTCCAAACAATCAACCAATCAAAAATCCTGAATTTATTTTTCACAACTTCACTTGATCTTGGAAGGATTTTTGTTTTTGCTTGTGTAGATATTCCCTTGTGTTTGCATGCAATTGAGAGGTCAAGGTTCTAAAATTCTTGAACCACTTGATCTTGAAATAGAAAAAACTTGCAAACACATTCGAAGAGAGCAAAAAACTACAAAGATGTTGCCAACTTTGAATGAGAGGAAGAGACCCGTGGTGGCCGCTACACCATCTTGCATCACCTTGAGCGAGGAAGCAAGAGACTATGAGCTAAGGCAAAGCTACTTCAACGCTATGCCTCAGTTTCATGGTTTGCTTGGGGAAAATCCACTCAACTTCATCACGGAGTTCTACGGATTCATTCAAGGAATCCCTAGAAATGGCTTGGCGGAGGATCAACTCAAGCTCAAATGCTTCCCCTATACTCTCAAAGGGGCGGCAAGAGGATGGTTCCTAGAGCAAGCTCCGGCAAGCTACACAACATGGGAAGGTATATACAATGCCTTCATGTCTAAGTACTACACGCCCACCATGACTCAAGAGCTTAGACAACGCATTTTCAATTTCAAACAACAAAATGGTGAGCTCTTTCAAGACGCATGGCGGCGTTTCAAATCATTGCTAAGGGAATGCCCACATCACCGCATTCCCCTAGACCTTCAAATTGACACGTTCTACAATGGTTTGAATGCACCTTGTCAAGCCATTGTGGACAACCGAGCCGAGGGCTACATTGGAAATAAAAATGAAACTGAGGCACTCCGAATCATTGAATCTATTGCCTCAAATCCTCAACTTCAAGGAGGCGATTACAAGGTGGTCGGGATGAATGAAATCTCTATCACAACCGAGATTAACAAAAGGCTTGAACAAATGGAATCAAAAATTGAGCAAAAATTCCAAACGGCCCTTCAAGCCGTATTGGGAGGAGTCAAGCAAATAGCTAATGTGGAGAGCATTCAAAGTCCGGAAGGCAATTTATCTCAACATCTTGAAGAGGTAAATTTCATGAACTCTTATGGGAACCGGGGAGACAATAATCCTTCTAATCAACAAAGGTGGAACCAAGGGAGCAATTGGAAGCCACAACCCCAATCCGGAGCACCTAATTTTGGGCCGTGCAAGGAAACCACCATGGAGGATATGATGCAATTCATATCCAAGAGTATGGAAAGCATGAAGGCTCAAAATGAAGAGAACCATAGTAGAGTGGAGGCATCCATTGGGAATCTCCACTCTCAATTCAACAAGTTGGATCTTCGCTTTGAAGATCAAAATATAAAGCTCAACCAACGCATCGACACCATTGAGCAATATGCCAAGGCGTCAATCCGAAATCTTGAAGTTCAATTGGGGCAACTCGCCCAAAAAGTGAGTTCTAGAGAGCAAGGTAAACTCCCTACAACTACGGAGGTAAACCCGAGGGAGAGCGTCATGGCCATTACCACAAGAAGCGGGAGGCAAACGGAGGATCCCAAGATGCCGGAGAGAAGAAAGACACCGGAGGAACAAGAAGAGGTTTCACATACACCGTTGCCACCTATTATGCCTCAATATGTTCCTCCCATCCCTTATCCACAAAAGTTGAAGAAGAAAGGAGATGAGAAGAAACACAAGAAAATTCTTGATATTTTCAAGAAATTGAGCATCAACATACCTTTTGCGGAGGCCATTGCGGAGATTCCATCATACGCAAAATTTCTCAAAGGCATCATCTCCAACAAAAAGAAGTTAGAGGAATTCGCAACTGTAGCACTAACGGAGGAATGTAGTGCCATTATTCAAAACAAACTTCCTCCAAAACTCAAAGACCCCGGAAACTTTACTATTCCATGCTCTATTGGAAAAATCGGGGAGGTAAGGTCTCTTTGTGACCTTGGTGCTAGCATAAATCTTATGCCCTACTCCCTATTTAAAAAGCTAAGTGTGGGGGAACTCCAACCAACAACGGTTGCTTTGCAATTAGCGGATAGAACAATCCGCTATCCGATAGGTATCATGGAGGATGTCCTTGTGAAAGTTGGAAAATTCTACTTCCCGGTAGATTTTCTTGTTTTGGACATGGAAGAGATGGAAGTTCCAGTCATCCTTGGGAGATCATTTTTGGCCACCTCCGCAGCCGTCATTGATGTACAAGCGGGAACCGTAAGACTAAGAGTGGGAGAAGACGATGAAACATTCCATGTATGGAAAACACAATCCATTCTAACTCAAAACTTGGAGGTCAACACAAATCCTTTTACTCCTCCCAAGCCCATAAACATCATGGACATCAAGAAGGCACAAATATTTGGGCCCGAGGACCCTCCCACACACCCCGAGAGCAAAAAGAACAGGCCTCCAACTCCATGGCCTCCCCACGATCTCAAAAAGGTAACATTGGTCAAACGTCTTCGGGAGCACAATCACACGTGAGAGGTACGTTGCGTCCGGCCTATGACGTTAAACTGAGCGCTAATTGGGAGGCAACCCAACAAATTCAATTATAAATAAATATGTTTAGTTAAATACATATTCATATTTATTTATAATTGAAACAACAACAAAAAAACACAAAAAAAAACAAAAAAAAAAAAAAAAAAAAAGAAGCATCATCTAAACTCATGTATCATGCATCTCCTACTCTCACAAGACGGCCCATTCCGCTATTGAAGATTTCATCTTCCATTACATCCTCCAATGTACATTGAGGACAATGTATCTCAAGTGTGGGGGGTGCATCTCATGGTTAGTTAAACAAATTTTGTGTGCAAAATAATATTTTTTTTAGGAAGGTAAAAGTTGTGATAATTCTCTTTTTAATGGGTATTTGGTTGAGAAAGTTTTTATTATTCACATAAACTATCATTTTTTTTAGATTTATTACACTACTTTTACTCTTGAAAACCATTCCCAAAATAAACCTTGTGACTAGGAAACATCATCTTCTTCCATGTCCAAAAATGGTTTAAGTACATCTCAAATATTCAAGAACCATTTTGGAAAACAAGCCACCCTCATGTCTCATCAAATAAATTGGGATCATCAAAATGACTTTCAGAAAATACTTGTTGAGAACCAATTCAAATGAGTTATAAAAAAAAACCTCATGGTCTCTCCCAAGAACTCCAATTGATCCAATTCTATACTGAAAAGTCAAATACACCAAAAAGCCATTCTACACACCCAAAAAGTCTTAGTCACAATCCACTCATCTTGTAACACCCCGGCCCCACCGGACCCGAGGTAGTTACTCCGGACCAATAGTACTGTCCCCACAAACCACCACAAGCCTTTACCGCGCACTTTGTCCTCACTCATGCGCGCCCTGAGAAACTTCCCAGGGGGTCACCCATCCCAAGACTACTCCCGTACAAGCACGCTTAACTTTGGAGTTCTTGGGTAATGAGCTCCCTTAAAAGGAGATGCACCTCTGTTGGTATGAGTAGTACTATTAATCCGTTTATATTAAATCTCAAGTGTTACAATCACCCCCACTTAGGATCGCAACGTCCTCGTTGCGTCCTTAAACCAATCTCAATCAAATCCCAGAAACTTTTCCCCTGCTAGGTGTCTGCCCGATATCCAACGGATCAGCACACTGTCGCAGGGTTTCTCTGATACCACCTGTAACACCCCGGCCCCACCGGACCCGAGGTAGTTACTCCAGACCAATAGTACTGTCCCCACAAACCACCACGAGCCTTTACCGCGCACTTTGTCCTCACTCATGCGCGCCCTGAGAAACTTCCCAGGGGGTCACCCATCCCAAGACTACTCCCGTGCAAGCACGCTTAACTTTGGAGTTCTTGGCTAATGAGCTCCCTTAAAAGGAGATGCACCTTGTTGGTATGAGTAGTACTATTAATCCGTTTATATTAAATCTCAAGTGTTACACATCTACTCTCAAGTGTATAAGTAATTTTTCTAAATCTAATGATAGTTTTGTGTGTCTAATAGAAATTTGGTTTTGGACCGAGAATGATAAAGGAGTTTACATAATTTTATACCTCCCTTAAAAATAAAATTATTTTTGTGCATATATTTTTGTTGAAACTAACCAAGACATCCAAGGTGAAGAAATTGCTCGAGGACGAGCAATGCTCAAGTGTGGGGGGATTTGATAGCCGTTATATTTACTTGTGTTTAACATAAGTATTTATAAGTATTTGTTGAAGAAAAGAAGAGAAATCGGGCAAATACCTCCAGAATGAGAGCTTGATCATAAAACATTGCGATGAACGACTTTTTGGACCAAGAGAATGACGTTCTGCCCATAATTTGAGTATAACGTATTCTATAGAACTCGAAATCACTCGATTCGAGTTTCATGTGAATGCTAACTCAATAAGGTACAAATGTTATGAAGACGTCATGACCAAAATATGAAAGGAACAAGACTCAATCAACCAACAAAGTCAGATGTTGCTGGTGGGATTTCAGGATGCATACCTCTCAGTGTTTTATCCATATCTCTTGATTGGCTGAATAAAATTGTAACACCGGACCCGAATTTTACCCAGATAAAATTTTTTCGTAAAGTATTTGGTTAAAGAAGGTAAATCAAGACTAAGAGTAGTCTCGATAAATGAGAAAGTAAAATTTTGTCCTAAATTAATAAAGGGTTATTAATTTAGACGTGGGACCACACGTGGTATTTCAAGTTTATAAAATATTACTATTTTCCAAAACGATACTATTATGATAGTAGGAATGGGTCGTGGACCCCATTGTTATAAAGAGCAACCACTGGACGGCCGAGCGGGCCAGGGCCACTATTCGATAGTGGGGAGTCCTTAATTATCGGACTGTCAATAATTCGTAGGACTACGAATTTATAACAGAAGAAATATAGACATTTTAAGAAACCAAAATAATGGGATGAATAATATTGATTAACTTGGTATATTAAAGGAGGGTACTTTTGGAGGACCCTACCTTAAAGATATTTTATTTTGAGAACAAACAGATAAGATTTTATCTGTTTTTACATTTGGGATCACTTAAAAAGATGTGTAACATCTTATTAAAATGTCACAAAATATCAATACACATATTGAGTCATGAGAAATTGCTAATGAATTTACGAGATGACGTGTTCTCATTTTTACCGTTACTTGAACAGTAAAATGCACGTTGAGCCCACACATGGGCGGGGACCATCCGATAATTACGGACCACATATTATATTCATCTTGGTCTAGATAATATTTATATGAGGTTGTAAATAAATGTTGAGCCATAAAGTTGGCCTTTCGATCAAACGGAGTCCCATTACCGGTATAGGTAATTAAACAGATAACAGCCCGAAATTAATTTCGGCGACCACGAAATTAAAGTAGGATAATATATATTCATTCTAGAGGCCAATATTAATTGGAAGAATGATATATATTTTATTCGGCCCGATAAAATTAAATTTAATTAAAGCAGTCCGGAAAATACAACTTTCGGGACCAATTGTACACTTCGGGACATTTTGGGATGACCTCCAACATGAGTGGGGGCCAACCCACGTTTTTGTGAGCTCAAGCAGCAATGTGTGAGCTGTGTAACTTGGGATGAGACTAATTGATAGATGAAGAGATGGGAGAGACATGTTTGATAGGTAAAGGGGCCCTCTCCCATCACCCATTTGTGTTTTGAGACAAAAAGGACCATCTCAATCCCTTCCCTCTCATTATTTCGCCCAACACAATAAAGAAAGAGAGGAGAGCCTCTAAAATTCACCATCCTCCATTGTTGAAGCAAGCTCAAACCAAGGAAGGTCCAAGGAAGAAGAAAGAGTGAGAAAAGAAGAGAAAAACCTTGTTTAATTAAGGTAATGGTCTCATTAACATTTCATTCTTCATTTAATCTCATATGATTTTATAAATCATATGATAGACTCTTAATCTTGTTCTACACTTTTAGAGGTGTAGAATGATGGTTTCGAAGGTTAAGTTTAACCACGAACGGAGTTATGACCGGAGTAAGACCGGTTCACCGGAAAACACCTTCTTGGAAGGTTTTGACGTTTATACCACTTTTGGTTGTGAAACCTTGTTAGGAATTTTACCAAGGTATTCTAGACTTCTCAAGGAACCTAGGAGTGGCCGGAAAGCCGCCGGAGCCGCCGGAGTTTTCGCCGGAAAATTCAAAAGTCGCCGGAGTTCGAACAAAGAAGATAAAAGCTTGCTAGCGTCATTTCAAGGTGAGTGGACGACTACGTGTCTTGTAACTCTTGGGTCAAACGTGGGATTACCTAAATAAACTCCTTATCATGATTTGAGGAATGATTAAATGGATTAAAATGCATGATTAGTCATGGTGAATATGAATTATGGAAATATTACATGATTAATGAATAAGAGATTTATTTGTGGATTAATCATGAATATATTATTGTCAAATGTATAAAAAATGCACACATGGACTATGTATGAGATCACTAGAGTAATCTAGTATGTGGATATGTATAGAAATGTTTAAAAGTGTTTAAACATGTGATTAGCTATAATGAGTATAAGTTATTGGGAAATGGCATGATTAATGAGTAAAAGAATTATTAATATTTTGATGAAGGATAATCATGGATGATTTGGCTAAGGTAATTCAAGATGGTATTCTTGAAGGATTCAAGTACATAATCATACATGTCATTAAATTAAATCTAGTTATGAAGAATAAACTAGAACGAAATATATAAGCGATTAATAAGTATGAAGTACTTATTAATAGTTGTGAGAAGACAGTGTCATGTTTCATAACTTTTGAGTGAGGCATAGATTACCTAAAGTAATCAAGAATATATTTTATTGAATGATTAAAGATAATCAAGTATGTGTTATGCCATGATTATATGTAAAATATAGTTGAAAGGCATGTTAAGTAAGCTTGATGATTTAAAATGTGATAATTAATTATGTATGATGTTCCAAGGACCCAAAAAGGTATTTTTGGATTAAGGAAGTCAAGAAGTACATGTGTATAAAATTTCACGTAAATCGGACTTCGTTTGTGCGGTCAAACGGGCGTTGACCGCCAAGTCAAAGGCTATACCCGACCGGGTATACGTAAATACCCGACCGGGTATTAGCTAAAATCAGTTCCAGAGGCTACTGCCTCACCATACCCGACCGGGTATGGGTAATACCCGACCGGGTATTGGGTAATACACCCAATATGCAGTTTTTGAGTAAGTTTATGTGGGCCGTTCGGGTGGGACCCGTCCACATTGGTTGCTAAGGCTTCAAATACGGTTTAAACGCTAAGACTTGGACTAGTCGTTAGTAAAGAAATTATAGACCACGACCGGGCGAGGTACGTGGTAGATTATACATGGCGGGTGAATACCCGGGACCGAGTAAGGTTGGGTAAAACTCTGTAGGACCAGGAGGAGTCCTTTATACTCAAATGTTAACAAGGGCCCGTGTAGTCCTTGAGGTGTGTTAACCTCCAGCAAATTACACATAGGTAACAAGGGCAAATGCAGTCCTTGAGGTGTGTTAACCTCCATCAAATTGCATATAGGTAACAAGGGCCCGTGTAGTCCTTGAGGTGTGTTAACCTCCAGCAAATTACACATAGGTAACAAGGGCAAATGCAGTCCTTGAGGTGTGGTATCCTCCATCAAATTGCATATAGGTAACAAGGGCCCGTGTAGTCCTTGAGGTGTGGTATCCTCCAGCAAATTACACATAGGTAACAAGGGCAAGTGCAGTCCTTGAGGTGTGGTATCCTCCATCAAATTGCACATAGGTAACAAGGGCCCGTGTAGTCCTTGAGGTGTGTTAACCTCAAGCAAATTACACGTAGGATGAGGGTGTATGCGTACTCCTCAAGGCGGGGTTAGCCCCGGGAATGTAAACTATGATTGTAAGGACGGATAGTCCTCGAGGTAGGTGAACCTCAAGGTAATGATTTTAAATGATTAAACGTGCTTGATCGGGAATGAGTTTCCGATAGGATATTTTCCTTGGTCTAGGAATTGATTTAAACCATGTCCGTGATATGGGAGTCCGAAGGGCCCCCACAGTAATTATATTTTGATATCGGGTGAGTCAGCCTGCGGGTGACTCCACTCGAGGGTAAGACATGGGAAGGGTGAATTTAATGAGGCTGTTACGCCTAAATGATTTGAAAGACAAATGGGCCCACGGGCCGGATATTTTACTCATATGTATATATATATGTATACATTTTGTTTTGAAAAGGGGTAGCTAAGAGTTATGCCCATAATTATACTATCACCCTATTTCGAGGGTCTCACGTGAGAAACGTTAGTTACATTACATACAGTTTGCCCTCACCAGTACTTTTCTGTAGTACTGATCCCTCGGGGGAACCACCCTTTCAGGTTGAAGCTAGAGCTTACTTCCTGCACCCGTTGTTCGGGAGATCGATGGAGAGAAGACGTGGTTCGTGCTTCCTCTCGTTCCATTTTTAAATAATTAAATAATGCTCATGGAACTATTTTGACTTATAAATTAATGGAGCCTGCGAGCTCTTGTTTTACCCTTGTGTGGGTTCTTATTAAAACACTTATATTCCGCTATGTGTTTGATTGTATGTTGATGTTGTTATGTATGTTTACTAATCGGTTTTGGCATATGTATCTATCGGACGTCTTGTGCAATTCGGTAAGGATGAACTGCGGTTATTCTTATTGGGTTGTACGACGGTTGTCCACGTGGCACAGACGCGGTCTGGGGCGTGACAATTAAGTGGTATCAAAGCCATACGATTTCTAAACTATATAGTCAACCTCTCAACAGAGTTTCTATCAAAATAATTTTTCAATGAAAACCATGAGCATAAGTTTTGTACTTCAAAGAGCATTTGGTTATTGAGTTGCAAGGTCTCTGGTTGTTAAGACGGGCCCCTTAACAATTGGTATGACAGTGACTTGAGCCAAGTTGTGTCTTGAGTACGTTTCTGTCAATTGACATTCAAACGAGTCCAACGACTCATTCCAATATATTCTTTCAGGAATGGGTGGTAGTGACAGGGCGGTTCGAGGAAATCCGAGAGGGCGCGCACCGGGGATAGCCGGGCAAGCCAATCGGGGGATATCAAGGTCGCGTAAAAGGCGAAGTATGGGCAACCAAGGCCCACGAACACGAGCCGCGATGGCTGATCACAATGTGACTGAATTCGAGTCGTGGAACTCGGAGGATGACTCAACTTATCACCCTGAAAGCGAGTCAGATGAAACTTCTTTTCAGGAAAACAGTGGAGAGGATATACATAGTATTCCTCCTGACCATGTTAGTGAGATGTATCGATGGTACCAACGTGAAAGGGGAAGACAACGACAGGGATCTCAGGAGGGACTGGTCAAAGGCGAGACCTCTCTCAGGAGGGGTTGGGGTGCTCATAGAGCACGGGTTAGGACAATCAGATGTTCTGATGGCGAAGAACCATTCTTTAAGATTTCAAAATACCTCAAAGAGGCTAGAGCCTTGGGGTGCAAACCATTTGATGGGACGGAGGACATATCGGAAGCAGCCGAGTGGATAAAAAGGTTAAATGATGCAGCTGATGACATGCAGGTGGTCCCTGAACGAAAGTTAAGGGTAGCCACTAGATTATTGGAGGGTTTAGCTTCTACTTGGTGGGAGGGCACCAAGGGTAAGTTTGACGGGGTTGTCACGTGGGACAACTTCGAGCAAGCATTTTATGAGCAGTTTTACACCTCTTTCGAAGTAAATCGAAAGAGGAGGGAATATATCGATCTCAAACAGGGAAATGAGTTTACGGTGAAGCAACTGGAACAAAGATTCCGACATCTGGCAAGGTTCTTGCCTGAGTATGCCGCAAATGAGAACCGAATGGCAAACCATTTTTGGAATGCACTCAATTTGGAAATACGCGAAAGAGCGACCTACCAATTCAACATGACTTTTAGTCAAGTAGTAGCCCAAGGTCTCCAGGGGGAGGAGCTTTGGAAGGAAAGGCAAGAAAGGGATGCAAAGGGAGCACAAGAAAGACATCAGGTGATGATTCACCCTCCACGACGAGAGGGGAAGTATGAACTTCAGAGCAAGGGGGACTCTAACAAGTTAGTTCCGTTTTTCAGTGAGAGTCAGAACTTGGTAAGTCAAAGCTCAAGCACTCGGGGCACGGGGGCACCCAAATGTGAGAATTGTAGGCAAAGGCACTACGGGAGATGTCGAGAGCCATCTAGATGTTACTTTTGTGGAGAAACAGGCCACATCAAGGTTCTTTGTCCTCAACGTACGCGTGAAGGAACATCGGGAGCTAGAGGAGGGGTCACGGGGGTTGAAAACCCAACTAGGGTTGCCTCAAACATGGTACCTTCTAAAAGTCAATGGCGAACTCGCTCGTGAAGGCCGGGAATGGCGGAAGCCATTTGTTAGGCCCGACCATGGCATAAGGTATTATTAAATTAAACCTTAATTTCCATAAATATTTTTATGTTCAAAATTTTTAGCTTCAGAAAATGAAGGGAGAAATGTTTCTCAAGGTTAAGACGTTAATTTCGGGGACGAAATTCCTGTAAGGGGGGGTGGACTTGTAACACCGGACCCGAATTTTACCCAGATAAAATTTTTTCGTAAAGTATTTGGTTAAAGAAGGTAAATCAAGACTAAGAGTAGTCTCGATAAATGAGAAAGTAAAATTTTGTCCTAAATTAATAAAGGGTTATTAATTTAGACGTGGGACCACACGTGGTATTTCAAGTTTATAAAATATTACTATTTTCCAAAACGATACTATTATGATAGTAGGAATGGGTCGTGGACCCCATTGTTATAAAGAGCAACCACTGGACGGCCGAGCGGGCCAGGGCCACTATTCGATAGTGGGGAGTCCTTAATTATCGGACTGTCAATAATTCGTAGGACTACGAATTTATAACAGAAGAAATATAGACATTTTAAGAAACCAAAATAATGGGATGAATAATATTGATTAACTTGGTATATTAAAGGAGGGTACTTTTGGAGGACCCTACCTTAAAGATATTTTATTTTGAGAACAAACAGATAAGATTTTATCTGTTTTTACATTTGGGATCACTTAAAAAGATGTGTAACATCTTATTAAAATGTCACAAAATATCAATACACATATTGAGTCATGAGAAATTGCTAATGAATTTACGAGATGACGTGTTCTCATTTTTACCGTTACTTGAACAGTAAAATGCACGTTGAGCCCACACATGGGCGGGGACCATCCGATAATTACGGACCACATATTATATTCATCTTGGTCTAGATAATATTTATATGAGGTTGTAAATAAATGTTGAGCCATAAAGTTGGCCTTTCGATCAAACGGAGTCCCATTACCGGTATAGGTAATTAAACAGATAACAGCCCGAAATTAATTTCGGCGACCACGAAATTAAAGTAGGATAATATATATTCATTCTAGAGGCCAATATTAATTGGAAGAATGATATATATTTTATTCGGCCCGATAAAATTAAATTTAATTAAAGCAGTCCGGAAAATACAACTTTCGGGACCAATTGTACACTTCGGGACATTTTGGGATGACCTCCAACATGAGTGGGGGCCAACCCACGTTTTTGTGAGCTCAAGCAGCAATGTGTGAGCTGTGTAACTTGGGATGAGACTAATTGATAGATGAAGAGATGGGAGAGACATGTTTGATAGGTAAAGGGGCCCTCTCCCATCACCCATTTGTGTTTTGAGACAAAAAGGACCATCTCAATCCCTTCCCTCTCATTATTTCGCCCAACACAATAAAGAAAGAGAGGAGAGCCTCTAAAATTCACCATCCTCCATTGTTGAAGCAAGCTCAAACCAAGGAAGGTCCAAGGAAGAAGAAAGAGTGAGAAAAGAAGAGAAAAACCTTGTTTAATTAAGGTAATGGTCTCATTAACATTTCATTCTTCATTTAATCTCATATGATTTTATAAATCATATGATAGACTCTTAATCTTGTTCTACACTTTTAGAGGTGTAGAATGATGGTTTCGAAGGTTAAGTTTAACCACGAACGGAGTTATGACCGGAGTAAGACCGGTTCACCGGAAAACACCTTCTTGGAAGGTTTTGACGTTTATACCACTTTTGGTTGTGAAACCTTGTTAGGAATTTTACCAAGGTATTCTAGACTTCTCAAGGAACCTAGGAGTGGCCGGAAAGCCGCCGGAGCCGCCGGAGTTTTCGCCGGAAAATTCAAAAGTCGCCGGAGTTCGAACAAAGAAGATAAAAGCTTGCTAGCGTCATTTCAAGGTGAGTGGACGACTACGTGTCTTGTAACTCTTGGGTCAAACGTGGGATTACCTAAATAAACTCCTTATCATGATTTGAGGAATGATTAAATGGATTAAAATGCATGATTAGTCATGGTGAATATGAATTATGGAAATATTACATGATTAATGAATAAGAGATTTATTTGTGGATTAATCATGAATATATTATTGTCAAATGTATAAAAAATGCACACATGGACTATGTATGAGATCACTAGAGTAATCTAGTATGTGGATATGTATAGAAATGTTTAAAAGTGTTTAAACATGTGATTAGCTATAATGAGTATAAGTTATTGGGAAATGGCATGATTAATGAGTAAAAGAATTATTAATATTTTGATGAAGGATAATCATGGATGATTTGGCTAAGGTAATTCAAGATGGTATTCTTGAAGGATTCAAGTACATAATCATACATGTCATTAAATTAAATCTAGTTATGAAGAATAAACTAGAACGAAATATATAAGCGATTAATAAGTATGAAGTACTTATTAATAGTTGTGAGAAGACAGTGTCATGTTTCATAACTTTTGAGTGAGGCATAGATTACCTAAAGTAATCAAGAATATATTTTATTGAATGATTAAAGATAATCAAGTATGTGTTATGCCATGATTATATGTAAAATATAGTTGAAAGGCATGTTAAGTAAGCTTGATGATTTAAAATGTGATAATTAATTATGTATGATGTTCCAAGGACCCAAAAAGGTATTTTTGGATTAAGGAAGTCAAGAAGTACATGTGTATAAAATTTCACGTAAATCGGACTTCGTTTGTGCGGTCAAACGGGCGTTGACCGCCAAGTCAAAGGCTATACCCGACCGGGTATACGTAAATACCCGACCGGGTATTAGCTAAAATCAGTTCCAGAGGCTACTGCCTCACCATACCCGACCGGGTATGGGTAATACCCGACCGGGTATTGGGTAATACACCCAATATGCAGTTTTTGAGTAAGTTTATGTGGGCCGTTCGGGTGGGACCCGTCCACATTGGTTGCTAAGGCTTCAAATACGGTTTAAACGCTAAGACTTGGACTAGTCGTTAGTAAAGAAATTATAGACCACGACCGGGCGAGGTACGTGGTAGATTATACATGGCGGGTGAATACCCGGGACCGAGTAAGGTTGGGTAAAACTCTGTAGGACCAGGAGGAGTCCTTTATACTCAAATGTTAACAAGGGCCCGTGTAGTCCTTGAGGTGTGTTAACCTCCAGCAAATTACACATAGGTAACAAGGGCAAATGCAGTCCTTGAGGTGTGTTAACCTCCATCAAATTGCATATAGGTAACAAGGGCCCGTGTAGTCCTTGAGGTGTGTTAACCTCCAGCAAATTACACATAGGTAACAAGGGCAAATGCAGTCCTTGAGGTGTGGTATCCTCCATCAAATTGCATATAGGTAACAAGGGCCCGTGTAGTCCTTGAGGTGTGGTATCCTCCAGCAAATTACACATAGGTAACAAGGGCAAGTGCAGTCCTTGAGGTGTGGTATCCTCCATCAAATTGCACATAGGTAACAAGGGCCCGTGTAGTCCTTGAGGTGTGTTAACCTCAAGCAAATTACACGTAGGATGAGGGTGTATGCGTACTCCTCAAGGCGGGGTTAGCCCCGGGAATGTAAACTATGATTGTAAGGACGGATAGTCCTCGAGGTAGGTGAACCTCAAGGTAATGATTTTAAATGATTAAACGTGCTTGATCGGGAATGAGTTTCCGATAGGATATTTTCCTTGGTCTAGGAATTGATTTAAACCATGTCCGTGATATGGGAGTCCGAAGGGCCCCCACAGTAATTATATTTTGATATCGGGTGAGTCAGCCTGCGGGTGACTCCACTCGAGGGTAAGACATGGGAAGGGTGAATTTAATGAGGCTGTTACGCCTAAATGATTTGAAAGACAAATGGGCCCACGGGCCGGATATTTTACTCATATGTATATATATATGTATACATTTTGTTTTGAAAAGGGGTAGCTAAGAGTTATGCCCATAATTATACTATCACCCTATTTCGAGGGTCTCACGTGAGAAACGTTAGTTACATTACATACAGTTTGCCCTCACCAGTACTTTTCTGTAGTACTGATCCCTCGGGGGAACCACCCTTTCAGGTTGAAGCTAGAGCTTACTTCCTGCACCCGTTGTTCGGGAGATCGATGGAGAGAAGACGTGGTTCGTGCTTCCTCTCGTTCCATTTTTAAATAATTAAATAATGCTCATGGAACTATTTTGACTTATAAATTAATGGAGCCTGCGAGCTCTTGTTTTACCCTTGTGTGGGTTCTTATTAAAACACTTATATTCCGCTATGTGTTTGATTGTATGTTGATGTTGTTATGTATGTTTACTAATCGGTTTTGGCATATGTATCTATCGGACGTCTTGTGCAATTCGGTAAGGATGAACTGCGGTTATTCTTATTGGGTTGTACGACGGTTGTCCACGTGGCACAGACGCGGTCTGGGGCGTGACAAAAATCATGTCATTCAAGTTTTGTTGGATAGAAGACTTCATTATCTACAACTTTGGTGAAGGAATCATGTCCAAATTCGTAGCGGAACATCCCCAAAATCCCAGGACAAAACCGACACCAGAATTTGCACCAAACCGGCGCCCGTTTGTTGATTTTCACATGTACACAAACCAGTAGCTTACCCGGCGCCGGGTAGGCCTTATACCCGGCGCCGGGTAGGCCAAAATTTCATATTTCCCTGCGCACAATGAAGAACCGGCGCCGGGTAGGCCTGAACCCGGCGCCGGGTAGGTCTGATCCTGCAAATACAAAAGAACGTGCTGAAATATTTTGATGGAAAAAACTCACCTTCCTCATGAGCTAATCAAATATATCTTCCATGCTTGATTGTTGGGCTCGAATAGACTAAAAGATGTCAATCTTGAGCCTATATAAAGCCCCCAATTCATCAAACAAGATCATCAATCCATCCTTGGAGCTTAAATTTCACTTTTTATATTTTATTTTTGCATTCTCTTGAAGTGTTGGAGAAGAAGCCATTTCTCTCCTCTACAATTGGTTCTAGGTATTATTTCTTGTATGTTATTGTACTTCCTTTATCTTAGTTACACTTTTGTAATTAATATGAGCATTAGAGGCTAAGTTCTTAGCTAAGGCTAGGGATGAACTTCTATGCCTACTAGGTGTTTGATAAAAGTTCTAAACCAATAAATTGTGATTTATCCTTTACATTTTGATTGTTTATGACTATGGTGTACAACATAGAAGTATGTTAAACTTAGTTTATGCTTGCAATTAACGTTGAGGTCTAAACTATGAACATTAAAGGATAAACATATATATTACTGAGAATAGAAATATATCCGGTATTATATGATACGGGTGTGATGTCTTGATATTCAACGGGGTTTTTGGTAGATGAATGTAAGCCATAACGGGACTTACACGTAACGAAAACCACGCTCTCGCTGCCTTAACCGGAGTTGAGAATATATTAGCGACATCGTATTCATAATTATTGGTAAAGAACTAATATTCAACCCTATTAAAGCATTTAAGTGATTCCCGAAGCCTTAGTTGTTGTTATCAATCTCTTTAATCAAATTAATTCAAGTTATATCTCCGAAAATTAAAAAGAAGAACCAAGTTGTTGTTTTCACAACAACACACAACTCAAAATCCCTGCACTTTACTCATTTACTTATTCAAAGTCATCTACTCGCGGACTAAATTAAACAACGTTTCCCTGTGGATTCGACCCGGTATTTTACCGGAATTTATTACTATATCGGCACTTGTACACTTGCAAGTTCAGCCCGGTCAGGGTGCCATACGGTATGGCGGTATGGAGATTGGTTTGGTACCAGGCTCGACCTCGATCACAAATTCAATCTCCCTATCAGGTGGAAGCCCCGGCAGGTCTTTAGGGAAGACATACAGGTACTTACAAACCACCCTCACGTCGTCGATGTTCATTTCCTCCTTGGTTTTGTCAACCACGTATGCTAGATATGTGTGGCATCCCTTTCTCATCATACTTCTCGCTCTCACGGCGGATATGATACTACTGTTTGATTTGCCTCGATCCCCCTCAAAGCGTAGGGTGTCCCCATCATTTCCTTCGAGTTCCAAAACCTTTGTGTAGCAATCTACCCTAGCATGATGCTTTTCTAGCCAATCCATCCCTAGGATTGCATCGAACTCCATCATACTCAGCGGTACGAAATCACACGTCAAGGTTTGGCCACTGATTTCCACCTCACGAGATGGATAGTAACAGGTTCTATCAACGTCACCCCCTAGTGGTGTTGATACCACTAAAGTTTGCGTCATTGGTATTGATTGTATCTCTAAGCCCTCGGCGAACGCTTCACTCACGAATGAACGTTGCGCCCCGGTGTCGATAAGGATTCGTGCATGCTTCCCATTAATCTTTAGTGTTACTACATTTATAAGTTATGTGAGATACCTTTCCTACCATTCCTATACATTTAGAGAGGTTTATTATGTTCACACATGTGTTTGGGATCAAGAACGGGTCTTAACGTTGCAATACGGCGCGAAAAAGTCGACTTTGGGCTGCCCAGGAGGTACGCACGGCGTGCCTAGGAGGAACGCACGGTGTGCGTATCTTATAACCTCAAAACGGAGCTACTGCCATGGACGCACGGGAGGACGCACGGGGGTACGCACGGAGGTACGCACGGCGTGCGTCCATCCACGCACGGCCGTGCGTGTAGCAATTTCTTTCCGGTTGCTACTGCCACCAACACACGGACCAACGCACGGACCAACGCACGGCCATGCGTATGGTCCAGCCTGGTGTGCGTTGGCAGAAATCAGCCCGATTTCGCCCGATTTCGCTCCGTTTGACCCCAAAGCTTCGTGCAATGATCCCAACGACTAGCAACCTCAATTTATGGACTAATCAAGGGTAAAACACAAGCATACAAGAGGTAATACCTGCAACGGAATCCGGGTTAGCTTGAGCATCCGCCTCCGTCATCGCATAGACCCTAGCCTGTGTCCTTCCTTGGTTCACGGATGGCGCGTTGCTCGCGCTTGCTCCCCCTTGTCTCCTAGTTGATTGGGAACCCCCGGCTTGGTTTCTTGTTCCCGTAGCCCCGCTACTCGGTCCCGATGACCTTGCCCCACCCAATTATGGGCAATGCGCCTTCAAATGTCCGGCATCCCCGCATTGGAAACATCTAGGGGGGTCGCGATACTTACCGGAGTGGTTCTTCTTGCAATTGTTGCAACGAGTTACCATCGAGGCTTGTGATCTCGAGCCTTGCCCACTCGGGCCTTGGTTCCCCCTAGATGGTGGCGGTGGTGCCCGGAAGGATCCTCCTCCATGGTTCCCCTTTTTGTTGGGACCTTGAGAGCCATGACTCTCCCACTTTCTCTTTTTCGCCTCCTCGGCGTCTCTCTTCTTCCTCTCTTACCACTGTTTCTCTCCTTTCAACCCTTGGTCAACCACTTGAGCGAATGTCATGTTAGGCAATTGTGTTGCCCTATCACGTATCTCCAAGTCTAGAGCATCCCAGAAGTGGTTCACCATACGGTTCTCGTCACAAGCATACTCCGGTATGTAGTCGGCAAGGTCCCTGAACTTGTACTCAAGTTCCTTCACCGTCATGTTACCCCCTTGGGTTAGAAGGGTGTATTCCCTCACCTTTTTGTTCACCTCGAAATCCGAGTAGTATTGTGCAAAGAATTCCTGTCGGAAATTCTCCCAAGTGACGGTCTCGCCATATTTGCTTTTGGTCCCATCCCACCACTTGGATGCCATCCCCTCAAGCAATCTTACTGCAACCCTTAGTTTGTATTCGGGGGTGAGTTGCATGTCCAGGGCTGCCTCATTCAGCCTCTTAATCCATTGCGCCGAAATAGAGATGTCACCCGTTCCATCGAACGGTTTGCACCCCAAGTCTCGTGCCTCTTTGATGTATTTGGAGATCCTTATGATTGGACCTCCATCACCCCGACCCCCATGTGGTTCAATGTGGGCCCTAGAATCGCCATGGCTTCTCCGCCTTGAAGCCCCGCCCGAAGGTTGCCCAGCTCGGCGCCTTCGGCGTTCTCTCCTCTCCTCACGCTCACGGTGGTACTGTTGGAGTAGTGCTTCAATCCGTGCTAAGGAGCCATTTTCCTCCTCATCACTTACATCATCATCATCCCCTTCATAAGGGGTCTCAACCGGCTTAGTTTCCGGTCGATAAGTCGAGTCCTCATAGGACCAGTAGCTCTCATTCTCGGTGCTCACATGACCGTCGCTCACGGTCTGTGATCGGCCCCCACGGCCCGCTCCTCCAGATGCCCTAGAGGTCCTACGGCTGCCCTGCCCAGTCTCCACCGGTGCACGGCCCGTCGGGTTTCTCCTAGTAACCTTGCCACCACGGTCCATTTCTGAAAGAAATTTGGAAAGAGTCATTAGACTCGTATCAAATGTCAATTGACAGATCGGTACTTAAGACACTATTTGGCTCGAATTGCTGCCACCAATTGCTAAGGGTACCATCTTAACAATTAGAGACCTTGCAACTCAAGTACCAAAAGCTCTACAAGTACAAAATGTTTATGCTCATGGTTTTCAAAATCATTTTGAAAAGAGAATTTTGAGACTTCATTACGAAGTTTATGGAACCTGGCTCTGATACCAATTAAATTGTCACACCCCGGACCTCCCCGGACACGTCAACAACCCGCCGTACAATACGAATAGTCAACCGCAGTCCAACACATTCGTATTATACAAAGCGTCTCGAATATCATTCACACGTATAACATCCATAAATCATTTCCAATTTCATTCTTTGGCAACTATATCAATATTTCATCAATATTTAATCATCATAATCCATGAAAAATTATGATTTAGGCATTTAGGTAACCTCATGCTTAACCTACAAGTTGTAAGCAATTAGATGTCAATCCTCACCTCAAATGAGCTTTAAAACTTTCCTTCTCGATCCAATGACCAAAGCCTCGGCCAAGGAATCTTGAGAACTGATTCCTTTCTTTGAAATGAGTGTTAAACAGCCCCCTCAAAGTACTAGTTCAACCCCTAATCGTTGATATGAAAACAGCCCCTAGAATGGGTGTTTTCCGGCTAACTCGTTTCCTAGTTTTCCAAGATTTGCTCTAGGTTAGTATCTAACCTTTACACACATAAAATAACTTTATAAAGACATATTATAAACTTGAAGTAGTGTATAATAGTCCCACCAATCGTTCATATCATTTGGAAAATGAAAGGTAAAGTTTTGGGGTTAACACTCACTTTGGGAGAGTAAATCCGTTTCTGCGAGGTTGTGTTTTTCTCGGACAATTTGGAAGCCTTCCACTACTCCGATTGATGCAAACCAGCACTTCAAGGATTCCTCGTCTTGAGAGATTTCTTTTGGTATCTTATAAGACTTATTTGGACGAGTGAATCTCGAGTTATGGCTCAAACAGTCAGTTCTACGCACTGAAGAATGAACCTGCGGACTGCTCTCTTCCTTCCTTCTCTCTTGGGTTGTGTGGATACTTTTGCTCTCTTATCTCTTTTGGGGTTAGAATGGGGTGTAGGGGGGAGTGTATGGGAGACCTTAAACATGCTAAGAGAGCATGTGGCTCACAAAAGAACATGGGAGATATTTGGTTTGCAATCAATTATGGGGTGGACCTCCCCCTTTTGTTTTTCTTGGAGTTTTTGTGCATGTGAGCCAAAAGTCCGCCCCATATAGTCATCTCACCTATTTTCCTTTGTTTTGCAGGTACCAAGTCCATGTGGAATGGTTCCCAATTGATCCCATTCAACTTGGGGTCCAAAATATCTACCAATACTTCCAAAAATGGGAAAATGGGTCCTATTGTTTTATCTTTTGCTAAAGATGTCTTTTGTACTCATTCTAATTTATTTAGAACAAGTCAACTTCCTTCATCACATTATTGATCTCCAATATATGTAGGCTCATCTCAATAATTTACTTGATGGATATCATAGAAGGAAAATCATACTCCCATTATTTAGCTCAAAAATGTCAAGGATGGGGCTATGGGCATTTGTATTCTTCTCTAATCATCCTATCACTTATTTTGACATTTGTCATACATATTATTGGGCTACTAGCCGTGCGGGTCACTCCCGAGTGGGTCTAGGACGCCGTTCTCGAATACTTGCTATTTTTAGCAGGTTGGGCCCAAAAAATGTTTGGGCCGCCCGACCTTCCTCAAATTGTCTTGAAAGGTTAAGTAACATTATTTAGATAATGTTGGGCTCTTTTATTCATTAATAAAGTCCAAATAAGTATTTGCAAGCCCGACACTAATATACGAGTTCGAACAGTACAATACTCGATCATCAATTACGTAAGACATTAATCGTTTTACAATTGTTTGGGAATCGGAAATTCAATACCTAAACTTTCAATTTTAAATTGAATTTTCAAGGACTTTCGGGTGCGGTGTCACATAAATTGTCACGCCCCGGACCTACCGGACACGTCAACAACCCGCCGTACAGTACGAATAGTCAACCGCAGTCCAACTCATCCATACTATACTAGGCGTCTTGAATACCATTCACACATAGTACATCCATAAACCATCATAATGTAAAATATTTAATTAAGCAGCGGAAACATAATTACAAATATTCAAGCCACACGTGGCAACCACGGGCATACAAGCCCCCAAATAAATATTCGAAATAATATCCATGAGCATTGTTTAAATTGTTTTCAAAACAGAAACAGAAGAAGCACGAACCACGCCTTCCTCCTTGAATTCCCCGAAGCAACGAGCGGTAGTAGCAAGCTCTACTCCCTACCTGAAACTGTGAGGTGGCCTCCCCCGTGAAGGGGAGGTCAGTACTTGGAAGCATTTGACAAGTACAATGACAACTATACTAAGTATAATCAAAGTTTCAACTTCCAAGACCCTCAATCCAAGATGTTATTCATTTGTACTTAACTCATGTTCCTTCATGCTAGAGCTCGGCTCATAGTCATGCTAATTTGTGCTAGAGCTCGGCTCATAGTCACCCTACGTTTGCTAGAGCTCGGCTCATAGTCATACTAATTTGTGCTAGAGCTCGGCTCATAGTCACCCTACGTTTGCTAGAGCTCGGCTCATAGTCATACTAATTTGTGCTAGAGCTCGGCTCATAGTCACCCTACGTTTGCTAGAGCTCGGCTCATAGTCATGCTACCACGTGCTAGAGCTCGGCTCATAGTCACGTCAACTAATCCCTAAACCACTTCTTAGTCTAGGTTTCATCAATTTTGAGTAACCCTTAAGGCCTACTCCAAATGTAACTTGAGTTCATAATAATTTGAATATCTCAATTAAATTCCACATTCAAGTATAACTTGGCTCTAATATCAAAATATCACTTTTATCCTTCCATGACTTCCTTACATGAGGTAAAAGTATATTTATCACAATTTAGTTTATAGTTTACAACTATTATACCATCGTATTCATAACACATAATCATACACAATTTATTCATAAATTCGTATATTATGCATTTTTGCTTATAATCAATAAGAATCTCATTTAGGCATTTTATTATTATAAATACATCATGCCAAACACATATAATTCATTTAGGTAATCTTATGAAATTAACCCAATAATTATAAGCAATATAGTCGGTCATCCTCACCTTAAGTGAGCTCACACGCGTTCTACGCTTCCCGGTTGAACTTTGACTATTTTCCGGCGAACTTTGTCCAACTCCGGCGAAACTCCGGCGAGGTTCGAAAATGCTTAAATCAAGTCCCTAACAAGTTTTTAACATCATAAAACCTTAATCAATACAAATAACCTCTAAAAGGTTATTTCCCGGTGAACTTGTCGGTTTGGCTCCTAAGTCCGTTTTTGGACATGGAACCATCTTCCAACCCATCATTCTACACTTAAATCATGTAGAACAACCCTCAAGGTTCTTCATATGATATATAATTCATATGATAATCAAATAATAGAGGAGAAGTTATTATAAGGTCCTTACCTTGATCCACCTAGTTTTTCCTTCTCAAAAATCCTTCCCTTGGACCTCCTTGAGCTTGCTTGTTCTTGGCTATGGAAGATGGTAATTTTTCTGGGATTTCCTTCTCCTCTTGAGTGTATGGCCGAGTGAATGAAGGAGGGAAGAGATGGGTGTCTCTTTTGTCTCCAATGTATGAGTGGTGTGGGAGAGGCCCACCTCAATTGTTTGATCCTATTCCAATCACCTCCCACTCCCTCCCATGCCTCTCCAGCCGACCAAGACTCCTCATGGAGTGTCTAAAATCGTGGGTTGGCCCCCACCCATGTGGGAGGTCAACCCTTTTTGCCCAAAAGTGTACACTTTGTCCCGAAAGTTGTATTTTTCGGACTGTTTTAATTATATTTTATTTTATCGGGTCAAATAAAATATATTATGTGTTTTCCACCATTATGACCCTTATAATGAATATTCATTCCCCAACTTTAGTTTATAAGTCCCCGAAATTCAATTTCGGGCTTTTAACGGTTAAATTGCCAATACTGGTATTTGGGCCTCTTTTGTCCAATCGGTCAACTCTGGACCTGTCCATGGCTCAAATGAGTTATCCACCACCATATAATTATTATCTAGGCCGAGACGAATAATTTATGTGGTCCCGGGACTATCGGGCGGCCCCCGCTCCCGGTGCGGGCCCCACGTGCGAATTTACTATTCGTGCGAAAGAATTAATAAAAATTCGGGACATCATAAATTCGTTAACCTTTTCAATAAGGTTAAAATACAATATTCACTTGAAAGTAAATACATTTGGGGACGGTGTTACATAAATACTCCGTATATGCATATATCTAAACAAAAAAAACTAAATGACTTTGCAAACCACAAATTCAACTTCCTAAAATTGAAGAGAATGAATCCCTCCATTGAACACACAAAACATAAACATACACCAAATACAAGCTACATAACATAGGACTAGATTTTTCCACCAATTTAAACCAAATACGAGCTACATACAAGTCATGTGATATTTAATTTAGAAGTTGCATAACAGAGGACTAGATTTTCCATCAATTTACACCAAATACACATTACAAATATATATATAAAAGTAAATAAATTACCTTAAAGTGAGAGGAGAATAAATATCGGAGGCAACGACATCGCTAAGCACAAGCGGTGGCGTCGTTAGGTGGAGGCGTTGTTTGGCGCTACTAGGCGGTGACCTTGTTGGGCGAAGGCTGTGCTAGACTGCCTTGACGGAGGGGGCGAGGCGGTGCTAGACGGAGGCGCGAGGCGGTGCTAGACGGAGGCGCGAGGCGGTGCTAGACGGAGGCGCGAGGCGGTGCTAGACGGAGGCGCGGGGCGGTTCTAGACGGAAGCGTGAGGCGGCAGGATGAGTAGTGTAGGCATTGTGAGACTGAAGCTGTGTGCGGTCAGGAATCCTGAAGGCCGTTAGGAGAACAAGGTTTTTGGCATGTGATGAATACTGGTGCAAAGTAAGGATAAGGACTTACTTCGTAATTAATAAATGTTCAAATTAAGCGGAAAATTCAAGCCTATTTGCTGCTGTTCAATTGCACGCGCAGCAACTAACATTAAATTTCTGGACTTTTCGCTGCGGTCCAACGCTAACTGCCGCAAATAATACAAAAGACATGGTTTATTGTTGCGGTTCTCTTCTACGCAAATACCTTGAAATTTTGGATTATTTGATGCGGATCATCAACAACCGCAGCAAATAGGTTACAGCAAATAAGCAAAATTCTAGTAGTGTTATATGATTGTTTTATATTGCAGAGTAGTTATAGTACCTTTTCTAGTCCTGATTTTTGTTAAGTAGCAGGATCTTCTATGTTGATAGGTTAGTCTACATCTTTGCAGGGGGTAGCGAACTGTTATGTTCATTCGGAACTTTTCAGTTCTATGTCTCATCTCATTGTAGTCTTAAGCTATTAAAATTGCTTTTGTACTGATCATTTTTATTATTAATAAATAGGTGTTTTTCTTTAAAAACAAATGATAGTATCAGCACGTTCTCGCAAGAATATTAATCAAATATATGCGATTAATTATAGTTGTAATAGCATAATAATATTAATAATGATAGTAATAGGACTATAATAACATTTTAAAACTAGCTAAACCCTCAAAGTGTAGCTCATATATACATTTATGCATACACATTTCAATCTCATTTATAGTATATGAGATGTATCATACAAAGTACGAGTTATAACCGAAGCAAACTCTCGTGATTTAAAAAATGTGTTAAACTCCCCTATGTTTTTTTATTCATGCGCAAAAACGTAACCCCTTCAAGAACAAATTTTACAATTTCGAAATCACTTTTCTTAATAATATGATTGGATATGCAAGTAATTTTGTCAAAATTTCTAAATTATTGTTGGTCCCGTTTAAAATGGTAATCAGTCTAGAGGGGGGGGGGGGGGGGTGAATAGACTGATTGGTTTTTCGACTTTTTCTCTAAGTCCAAAATGACTTATCAGAGAATGTCTGATTCTGGTGACAGAGAAAGGCTGGTTCTGATATCAGAACTGGCCTTGGCAGCGGATTCTGATCTGACCGGGTAGCCTCAGAAACACTAAGGCAAATGCCTTTCTGATAACTCTGAAAACAAGATCTGCTGAACACAGATTCCAAGTCTTAGAGTTAATCAGTTAATGTCCTAAGTGCAGAAATATAAATTGCAGTAAAGTAAATGACACCAGATATTTTTATAGTGGTTCAAGGAACAACGCGTTCCTCTAGTCCACTGTTCCACTAGCTTTGAAGTAGATCGGTTACAAAGCTAATTCCTAGCACTTAAGAAGCACTCCTCGTCTTCTTCAAGTCTAGATGCCACCCAGGATGCAATTCCACGTCCTGATGGCTGGTCCTTTCACTCAGCTTCCCGGAAGTATCACCACTTCACTACTGCAGTTACTTGGACGCCCTTCTTTTCAGAAGATCCTTTGAAAAACAAAGTTTTTCCTCCAACTTGCTTCGTCACAGATGATGTGTTATGAAGATCTTGAAGTGTTGAAGAACAGGATGAACTTTGCTCGTTGTTGGGGGTGAGAGATTGTGAGGTTGAATCTTCCCAACGTAAGCTTTTTCTTGTATTTTTGTTGTGGAGTTTGAATCTCAAGAAAGCTTGTAGTATGAAGTTCAGAGCAACAGATGGAGCAAAGGTTCTGCAAAGATTAGTTCTTCATGGTTTTCCTGTTCTTCGGTGTGTAGCTTATATACTGGGGTTGTCTGCCCGTTGGAGGAGGAGACAACTGCATTAAATGCGCGTACAGTTGACTTGACCGCCGTTTTGGAAGGTTTCTATTTTTATAATATATCTTCCCGGATTCCTTGGTCAATCATTTGCAATCAATCCTTCAGCGTATCAGGCTCATTTAATGTGCATTAAATGCTTTCCTTTCATGCACAGTCTTCTAGCCGTTGGATGATTTTACCCGTTGGATTCATAGCTGTTGGATGTTGCTTAAAAATCTTCTAAGTGTTGGTCGGGCTCTGATCAGGCTCTTCTGATGTGTTGGATTCTGATGGCTTCCTGAGTTCTGATGGCTTTCTGATCTCTGACTGAACTCTAATTCTGACTCTGATAGGTCCGCTGATGAGTACCTCTGATCTGTAACTCTCATCGGTTATCAGATGTCCAAGTTTATCAGCAATTCTCAGGGTGCAACTCTGATGGACTTCTGGTAAGAGAACTCTGATGGAGCAGTTCTCATAGAGCAAGTCTGGTTGAGCAGTTCTGATGCACTTCTGATCTGATCCAAAGCAGAGCAACTCTGATCGTCGACTACACTAATACTTACAAATGAAAATTCTAATACATAAAGTCTAATTGGGGGTACTCTAACTTTCTAATCCTATAGCATCATCAAAATCTAATTACATTTATTCCTTACAATTTCCCCCTTTTTGATGATGCCAAAACCCTTAAACTATTTCCAGAGAAGTGCCTTTCACCATGAAGGAAAATAAGTTAAAGATCAACTTTCATTTAAAGTCTTGGTGGGCACTTGGCATAGGAAAATAGTAAGAGTGGGATACAATCAATCAGACAAGCGAAAATAAGAAATAACACAAGATATCAGAGCATAAATAATTAGAATGCTAGTAGAGATAATTTGAAATTGCCATGCAAAATAGAGGCAAGCTGGTTATCTTATTAAGGAAGAGTATTTAAAGCAACAAGAGGATAGAGTTTAGATGTCTTCCTCTTCTAGTTCAGCTTCCTTTGCTTCAACTTCTTTCAGAAGTGCATTTACCTTTGCTCTGATGGAGGCCAAGTTCCTTGGGTTCTGACACTCTGACCAGGCAGGTTCAAGCTTGCAATCAAGGTAGTTTCTGATGGCTTCAGAGATGTCTTTGCCAGGGATCACTTTCATGTGCCACCAATCCTCTGCTTCTTGCATGGAGCCACCATGATTTATGATGATCGTCCCATCTTTATCTAGAATGAGATTTTCCTGTTGGAAAGGTGTCATGTGCTTCTTCATTTCTTGAAACTGAGTAGCATCAGGTTTAGCTAGATCACTTTTAAGCCATTGAGCAAGAGTGAAAGTTGACTTCTTTCCTTTCTTTGATCTTGGAAGAGTTGATCTCTGAGTACCAGCAGCAATCCTCTTTTGCCTTGCCCTTTCAAAGTATACAGCAGGATCAACGGCTCTGGTGCTAGTTCCTTCTGCAGCTCTGATGGCTCTAGCAGGTTCTCTGATTTCTTCCCCCTTTTTGGCATCAACAAGATCACCAAGTAGGAGTCCAATTTTGGAGAATTCAGTGGCATTGTTTTCTTTGATTGCTTCAAGAGCGCCTGGAAGAGTCTGAGTAACAGAAGCCAGCCCTTCTAGAGTCTCTTTCTGCTTGCCAACAGCTGATTGGATATCCTTGGTAGTAGCTTCTAGGAGAGTCAGCTTGTGATCTCTGTCCTTTCCACTGTTTATCAATTTGATATCAAATTCCTTCAAGGTTTTGCAGATGTCCTCTACATCTGTTAGATGCTCAGCATGCTTATCAGAGGACCATTGGAGATCATCCACAGCATCAGATAGCTCCTGAATAGCCTTGTCTTGAGCAGAGAGGGTCAGAGATTGAGAGAAGAGAACAGTGTGTACACTGGCTACCTCTGATGCAATGTTGTCTACCTTTTCATTTGAAGTTTTCATGAAGCTCAGGAAGGTAGTTGCCAAGGTAGAAAGAGTTGTAGAAATCTTGGCAAGTTCAGATTCAATGTTGTATTGAACCAAATCCAGATGAGCATCATGCTTCTGATTCAGTACAAGCATCTTGTTGAGTCCTGCAACCATCTGATCTCCGAAGTCTTCAGCTGATTCCACAAACTCTTGAAATGGAATGAGGACTTCTTTAGGAGTGAAGTTCTGAGGCATCTCATTCTCATGAGGTTGAGGTTGGATAGGAGATGGAGGAGGTGTAGGAGTCTTCCTTTTTGCAGACTGAAGATCACCAGCTAATGAGGATGTGAGAAATCCATCATTGTCTTCAGTTGAGGAGAGAATCCTCACAACAGGTTCTCTCTTTTGGGTGGAGGCTGCAGATTGTTGAGGAGATGGAGGTTTGGATAAAGGCTTCTGCTGAGGAGTAGGTGAAGCAGATTTGGATTTTTGATGGGGTGAGCTCTGATGAGGTGAAGTTGGCAGAGCGGGGGTTCTCTGATGTTGTGGTGAAGGGGGAGGTGAGGGTGATCGGCTTCTGATGGGGGTTATCTGGTGGCAGGGTGAGGGTTGTTTTGGTGTGGAGGATTTCTTGGGTGAAGGGGATTTGGGAGGTGAGTGTGGGGGAGATGGAGTTGGTTGCAAAGTAATTAGAGGAATAGGAGATACTGGTATTACCTCTAAAACCGTTTCTTCAACTGGAGATTCTCTCCATTCTCTGATAAGGTTCATCATTGCCAGAGGTAGGTCATTGGCAGTTGATGGCTCTCCCTCTGCACCTGGAACAGGTTTCATCTTGATTAGAGATTCCCTCCTTTTCTTCTCCATCAGCCATGCTTCAAAGATGGGAATCTCACTCTCTGATAGAGGCTTGACATGCTCTTCTGAAGGTGGAGCAATCATCTTCTCTTTTCCCTTGTGGCTTTCCTTTTTCTTTACCAACACAGAATGTAAGAATGGAAGGTCGAAGCATAGAGAGACATCATCAGTACCTGCCCATTTGAGGACTTCTTCTTCCTCAGATTCAAAGGAGGCAGCTTGGGCAAGTATCTGCTGCAGAGGTCCCATTCTCCACTTCCTCCATGTTAGCACCTTTTGAAATTGTCTCTCAAGGGCAGAGATGGGATCTACCTCAGGAACTCCAGTTGATGTGGTTGGGTGCTCTGGTGGAGAGATGGTGACTTGCAATGCTGGTGCAGAGATGGGTTGGACCTCTGATGCAGGTTCCCCCTGAGTATTAGAGATCTGAAGTGCAGCTCCTTCTTGGGCATCAGCCAACTCTGGTTCCCCCTGAGGTGCTGATTCCTTGGGAGGAGAGTTGGTCTTCTTCTTCTTCTTCTTTTTCATTTTGATAGGAGAAGTAGAGGCATCAGAATCACTCGGAATGATTGCTTTCCTTCTCCTCTTCTGTCTTAGCTTTTTGACAGGAACCTCAGCTGATGCATCCTTCTCTGATGCTTCATCTTCTGATGCAGGTTTCTCTGGGGTGATGTCAGGCTTCTTTTGAAGCTTTTTCTTCTTGCCCTTGGGTTGTTCATCATCAACCTCAACTGCTGTAGCTGGTTTCTCCCTCAGTTGCTCTTGTTTCTTGGCTTTCTTTAATTCTGCAGCAATGGCCACATTGAATTTGGGAGAGGCTGTGAGGAAGATGGTCTTTGTGTGATTGACTTCAGCAGCTTCTCGGAGCGCTATGTTGACATTGGAAATCAGTCTTGAAATGAGAAGTCCATGGCCCATCTTGGTTGAGAATTGGCCAGTCTTCTTGTCTTTCTTAGCCACAGACTCAGAGAGGGACTGGAATAGTACCCTTCCCCAGTTGACGTTCATGCCCCGATGAACAGCATAGATGGCCTTAGCATTTGTGTTGTTCATCTGATCAGTTGAGCCGGTTTTGCACCACAGACACCGGTGCATTATGCTCATCAGACGTTCATAGTCCTTCTTCAGCTGGTTTTTCTTCATGTAGAGCTTATCTACTCCGGTTGCATCCTCCCGGCAATAGGTTTCAGCAAAGGTTTGGACAGGGATGTTCACATCGTCAAGCTCGATGAGGCTGGTAGTATCCTCTTCTTGAGGATCGAGCTTGATGTCGAAGAACTCATTGAGAGCATCAGCATCTATCTTCAGGTCCTTGCCCTGAACCTGTGAGTGGATGGCTTCATTGGTAATGGTGGCATTCAAGTAGAACTCAGCAACGTCCTTCGTGCTGTATTGTTCATAAGGATGAGCAACAATCTTGCTCAGCTGGGAATCATGCATGCCTTGGATGATTTTCTTCATCCGCTTCTGATTTTCTGCCAATAGTGGCAATGAGGACATGTCAACGCGCATGCCAGTGACGATGTTGTTCACAAGGGTCTTGATTTCCTCCTTGGAGAGATCGTTGATGTTGATGAACTTCATTTTCAGTTTAGTGAAGAGTTTGAGGGGTCTGAAAGTTGAGAGTTTAGAGAGATAAAGCTTGAAGACGAAGAGTAAAATTGCAGTAGCGATTTAGGTTTTTCAGAATGGGTATATATGAATTTGGGTTAGTGGACGTTTGATATAATTTGCGGTTTCGAGGTCGCATTTAATGGAATGTGGGCGGAAAGCCGTTTTCCAAAAATGGTAATAAGTACCGGGGGTAAAATGGTAACTTCCGGTTTATTGAACAGTCTCGCCCGAAATTTAGAAAATTTTGCTAAGTCCACAGCCATTCTGATGAATAACAGTCCATATATCAGAGAAGGGGTATTCTGATACAGGGTCCTCTGATGAATACGCGTATCAGAGGTGGGGTATTCTGATGAATCCACATCTGATACTTTTGCAACTCTGATTCATGAATCTCTGGGAAGATCATCCATCATTCCCAGTTCTTCCCTTAGCTTGTTAAACCTAGCCTCAGAGAGAGGTTTGGTTAGAATATCCGCAAGCTGGTCTTCAGTTGGAACATGTTCAATTGAGATGTGCTTCTTTTCCACATGATCTCTGATGAAGTGATGTCTGATCTCGATGTGCTTTGTCCTGGAATGCAACACTGGGTTCTGAGTGATGGCAATGGCACTGGTATTGTCACATAGCAGCTTGATTTCCTTTGCTTGCACTCCATAATCCTTGAGTTGTTGCTTCATCCAAAGTAATTGAGCACAGCAGCTTCCAGCAGCAATATACTCAGCTTCAGCAGTGCTAGTTGAGATTGAATTCTGCTTCTTGCTAAACCAGGAGACAAGTCTCCCACCTAGCAATTGACAGTGACCGGAAGTGCTCTTCCTGTCCAATCTACAACCTGCAAAATCTGAATCAGAATAACCAATTAGTTCAAAGTTACCTCCCTTGGGATACCATAGGCCTGCATTTGGATTTCCCTTGATATATCTGATGATCTTCTTGGCAGCAACTAGATGGCTCTCCTTGGGCTTTGATTGGTATCTGGCACAAATTCCTACTGCAAAAGCTATGTCTGGTCTGCTTGCAGTCAGATAGAGGAGAGATCCAATGATTCCTCTATATGTTGTAGCATCAACATCTTTTCCTTCATCATCTGGTCCAATTCCTTGAGATGCATTCATTGGAATCTTGACTGAGGCCTTTCCATCTGCTCCAAACTTCTTGATGAGATCTCTGGTGTACTTCCCTTGGTTGATAAAGATGCCTTCTGGAACTTGTTTGACTTGCAATCCAAGGAAATAACTGAGTTCTCCCATCATGCTCATTTCAAACTTGTTCTGCATAACTTGAGAGAATTTCTTGCATAATTCTGGATTAGTGCTTCCAAATATAATATCATCAACATAGATTTGCACTAATAGAATATGATTAGCAACAGTAATCTGAAATAGAGTCTTGTCAACCTTTCCTTTAGTAAACCCATGGTTTACTAAGAATAGGGACAATGTGTCATACCAAGCTCTGGGAGCTTGCTTAAGACCATAGAGGGCCTTTTTGAGCTTGTAGACACAAGAAGATTGAGTAGGAATGACAAAACCTGGAGGTTGTTCAACATAAACTTCTTCTTCAAGTTCTCCATTTAGAAATGCACTCTTGACATCCATCTGGTAGACTTTGATGTCATTGTAGGCAGCATAGGCTAGGAAAATTCTGATTGCTTCCAGTCTTGCAACAGGTGCAAAGGTCTCATCAAAATCTATGCCTTCTTCTTGACAGTATCCCTTTGCTACAAGCCTTGCTTTATTCCTTACGATGTTGCCTTCTTCATCTGCTTTGTTCTTGAATACCCACTTGGTTCCAATGACATTCTGATGCTTTGGTCGAGGAACAAGTTTCCATACTTCATTCCTTTCAAACTGTGTCAGCTCTTCTTGCATTGCATTGATCCAATCTGAATCTTCTAGAGCTTCTTCTACATTCATTGGTTCCAACTGAGATATACAGCAGGTGAACATGGCTTCTCTTCTTGATGCAGATCTGGTCCTAACACCACTGGTGACTTGACCAATCACTTGATTAGGAGGATGATCTCTTAACCAAGTTAGATCAGGTTCTGATAGTTGCTGTCTAGGCAACTCTGATGGTTCATCTTCTGATTCTTCATCTTCATCTTTGTCTATCAGAATTGGATTAGTAGTGGGAGTTGAGAATACAGGATTGATGGTGACCTCTTCTGATGGTTCTGAAATCTTGTCTTCTAGATTAATCTTCTGCAGGGTTTCTGATAGTTCTTCTGCAGAGGTGCTATCATCAAACTTGACATGAATGGATTCTTCAACTTGTATAGTTCTTTTGTTAAGTATTCTATAGGCTTTGCTTGAATTTGAGTAGCCTAGGAATACACCTTCATCAGCTTTTTCTTGAAATACTTTCAGATTCTCCTTTCCATTGTTTAGAATATAGCACTTGCATCCAAACACATGGAAGTAGCTGATGTTTGGCTTTCTTCCTTTCCATAGCTCGTAGGGGGTCTTCTTATGATTCTTGTGGATCATGCTTCTGTTCTGAGTGTAGCATGCTGTGTTGATTGCTTCAGCCCAGTATCTGATGGGCAACCCTGATTCTGCAATCATAGTTCTTGCAGCTTCCTTCAGTGTTCTGTTCCTTCTTTCTGCAACACCATTTTGTTGGGGTGTTCTGGCAGCAGAGAGTTGATGGAATGTGCCATTCTGATCACAGAAGTCTTTGATCACCTTGTTGACAAATTCAGTTCCTCTGTCAGATCTGATTGTCCTGACCTTCATGTTCTTCTCAGTCTGAAGTTGCTTTAGCAGAGTTGGCAACTTCTGAAGAGTTTCATTTTTCTTGGTCAGAAACACAGTCCAAGTATATCTTGAGTAATCATCAACCATAACCAGTGTATATCTTTTTCCACCAACACTGGGAGTTTCAACTGGTCCAAATAAATCCATGTGAATTAGATTTAGAGGACAAGTAGAAAGATCTCCAGCTATGGGTTTGAATGAGGTCTTCACTTGTTTGCCCTTCTGACAAGCACTGCAGAGGGTCTCCTTCTTGTAAACAATGTTAGGCAGACCATCTACAATGTGTTCCCTTGCCAGTTTGTTGATAGTTTTGAAATTCAGGTGGCTAAGCTTCTTGTGCCAGTCCCAGCTTAGCTTTGAATTGTCCTTTGCTATCAGTCAGGTTCCATCTTTTGCTGTTTGCCAGTCAACAACATAGATGTTCTTTCTTCTCTTGGCAGTAAGAACCACTTCTTTGGTTGTCTCATGCTTGACATAGCATAAGGTCTTGGTGAATTCAACTGTGTAGCCTTTGTCACAGAACTGGCTAGCACTTAGGAGGTTGAACTTCAGACCTTTGACATATGAGACATCTTCAATGATTATCTGGTTCTTGATCAGCTTCCCTCTTCCTTTTGTTTGCCCTTCCTTGTCATTTCCACCGAAAGTGACTCTGGGTCCATTGTATTTCTGGAGCTCTGATAGGCAACTCTTGTTACCTGTCATGTGCCTGGAGCATCCACTATCTATATACCATTCTTGCTCTGAGATAGCTCCAGCACACAGTTCCTGCAAGATTAAAAGGAAGATTTAGGTACCCAAGCAATGTTGGGTCCTGGGGGGTAATGCAGTCTTGGTAGTTGGTACCATTTTGGTCTCATCAACTGAAACCTTGGTGGATGATACCCATTGTCCACCTGGTAGTTGTAGTAAACAGACGTATGATTCACTTTGGGCAGATGCTTGTGAGGATCATGCTTTCTGTTTGCATACTTTTGCATAGCCTTCTTTGTTGGAAAGAAGTCCCATATACTATCAAGATCAGAGGAGCGCTTAACTTTAGGCTTCTGAGGCTGACCAGACAACCTTTTCTGCCTATAGTTAATTTTCTCTTGATATCTGCCTTTCTGATAGCAGTTTCTGATACCATTGTCATGAGATTGTCTGATAGGGTTAGGCCTTTGACTATTATTTTTCTGAAAACTTTTCCTGTTGTTAGATTTTCTGCCAGGTTCATTAGTTTTCAAGATTTGTTTTGGTTTGGCCTTTAGATTTTGCTTCTCTGGTATGATCTTCTCATGTACAACTTTAGTACCAGAAGTACTAGCATGGCAAATGGGGCTCAGAGTCTGTGGCACTATGACCTTTTTAGCCTTAGTAACTTGGGTACTAGGCCTTACAGAAGGCTCACCAGACTCTGGTTCAACATATCCAAGACCAGAGGTGAAGTTATGAGAATCACCAATATTCTTCATGGAAGATTGCATCTTCAGAAGACTATTGTATTTATTCTCAAGTTCCTCAATGTCTCTTATTCTTTTAAGAAGAGACTCATTTTCAGCCTTCAGTCTATCTCTTTCCTCAGTTAAGAGATTAAGTTTGCACTCAGTCTCCCTTCTAAGATCAGAGATGTCAACTTTCAGCCTACTGTTCTCATCTTTAACAAAAGAATAAGTGGCTTGGATAGTTTGGAACTCTTCCCAAAATGATGACATTGGATCATCATTTAAGGTTGTGCCTACCGAAGAAGAAATAGAATCAGAAGTGGAGCATACCTCATCATCTGATTGTGCCATGAGGCAAAGGTCTTCAGTCTCTGCATCCAAGCAGCAGAATTCTTCATCAGAGTCGGAGTCTGAACTGGACTCTGATTCAGAGAGTGGATCTCTCTCAGCTTGTTCTGAGACAAAAGCTCTTCTTCTTCTATGTTGATCATCAGGTTTCTTTTCTTCTTCTTGTCCTTGCTTCTTGGACACTCTTGGATAGGGGCAGTTTGCTTTGAAGTGCCCAGGTTGTCTGCAGTTGTAGCAGAGGTACTCTCCATTGCTTTCAGAAGGTTTGGTCTTCTGATGAGGTCTTCTGATGGAAGATGGACTCCTTCCATCTTTCTTCATAAACTTTTTAAACTTCCTGGCAAAAGCAGCCATATACTCATCAGATAAAAGTGTAGAAGGGTCAAAGTCACTTACCTTTGAGGTGCTGGCAGTGAGAGCAGTGGTGGTCCTTTCATCAGGAGCTTCCTCCTTCTCTTCATGCATCTCAAACTCATAAGCCTTGAGATCAGAAATGAGTTTCTCAGTGGCATAGTGTTGGTCCCGTTTAATATGGTAACCAGTCTAGAGGGGGGGGGGGGTGAATAGACTGGTTGGTTTTTCAAATTTTCTCTAAGTCCGAAGTGACTTATCAGAGAAGGTCTGATTCTGATGACAGAGAAAGGCTGGTTCTGATATCAGAACTGGCCTTGGCAGCGGATTCTGATCTGTCCGGGTAGCCTCAGAAACACTAAGGCAAATGCCTTTCTGATAACTCTGAAAACAAGATCTGCTGATCACAGATTCCAAGTCTTAGAGTTAATCAGTTAATATCCTAAGTGCAGAAATATAAATTGCAGTAAAGTAAATGACACCGGATATTTTATAGTGGTTCAAGGAACAACTCGTTCCTCTAGTCCACTGTTCCACTAGCTTTGAAGTAGATCGGTTACAAAGCTAAATCCTAGCACTCAAGAAGCACTCCTCGTCTTCTTCAAGCCTAGATGCCACCCAGGATGCAGTTCCACGTCCTGATGGCTGATCCTTTCACTCAGCTTCCCGGAAGTATCACCACTTCACTACTGCAGTTACTTGGACGCCCTTCTTTTCAGAAGATCCTTTTGAAAAACAGAGTTTTTCCTCCAACTTGCTTCGTTACAAAAGATGTTTGATGAAGTTCTTGAAGTGTTGAAGAACAGGATGAACTTTGCTTGTTTGTTGGGGATGAGAGATTTGGAGTTTGAATCTTCCCAACGTAAGCTTGTCTTGTTGAAGGTTGTAGAATTTTAATCTCAAGAGAGCTTGAATGATGATTTGCAAGAGTTGTAGCAAGTTCTTTTTCTGTTCTTCGATGTGTAGCTTATATACTGAGGTTGTCTGCCCGTTGGAGGAGGAGACAACTGCATTAAATGCGCCTACTGTTGACTTGACCGCCGTTTTGGAAGGTTTCTATTTTTATAATATATCTTCCCGGATTCTTTGGTCAATCATTTGCAATCAATCCTTCAGCGTATCAGGCTCATTTAATGTGCATTAAATGCTTTCCTTTCATGCACAGTCTTCTAGCCGTTGGATGTTTTTACCCGTTGAATTCATAGCTGTTGGATGTTGCTTGAAATCGTCTGAGTGTTCGTCGAGCTCTGATCAGGTTCTTCTGATATGTTGGATTCTGATGGCTATCTGATGAGTTGAGTTCTGATGGTCTTCTGATCTCTGACTGAACTCTGACTCTGATAGGTCCGCTGATGAGTGCTTCTGATCTGTAGTTCTCATCGGCTATCAGATGTCCAGGCTTATCAGCAACTCTCATGATGCACCTCTGATGGACTTCTGGTAAGAGAACTCTGATGGAGCAGTTCTCATAGAGCTAGTCTGGTCGAGCAGTTCTGATGCACTTCTGATCTGATCCAAAATAGAGCAACTCTGATCGTCGACTACACTAATACTTACAATTAAAAAATCTAATACATAAAATCTAACTTGGGGGTACTCTAACTTTCTAATCCTATAGCATCATCAAAATCTAATTACATTTATTCCTTACAATTTCCCCCTTTTTGATGATGCCAAAACCCTTAAACTATTTCCAGAGAAGTGCCTTTCACCATAAAGAGAATAGGTTAAAAAAAACTTTCATTTAAAATCTTGGTGGGCACTTGGCATAGGAGAATAGTAAGAGTAAGATACAATCAATCAGAAAAAATAAGAAATAACACAAGATATCAGAGCATAAATAATCAGAATGCAATAGAGAAATAATTTGAAATTGCCATGCAAATTAGAGGCAAGCTGGTTATCTTATTAATGAAATATATTTAAAACAACAAGAGGATAGAGTTTAGATATCTTCCTCTTCTAGGTCAGCTTCCTTTGCTTCAATTTCTTTCAGATCAGCATTGACCCTAGCTCTGATTGTAGCAAGATTCCTGGGATTCTGATATTCTGACCAGGCTGGTTCAAGTTGACAATCAAGATAGTTTCTGATGGCTTCTGATAGGTCCTTGCCAGGGATCACTTTCATCCGCCACCAATCTTCTGCTTCTTGCATGGAACCACCATGATTAATAATTATCAGCCCATCTGTATCAAGGATGAGATTCTCTTGTTGTGTGGGGGTCATATGCTTCTTCATTTCTCTGAATTGAGCAGCATCAGGTTTAGCCAAGTCACTGTTGAGCCATTGGGCCAAAGTGAAAGTGGAGGCTGTCTTCTTTCCTTTCTTGGACCGAGGAGGAGGAGGTCTTTGAATACCAGCAGCTAGCCTCTTTTGCCTTGCTCTTTCAAAGTACCTAGCAGGGTTAATGGCTCTGGAGCTTGGACCTTCTGCTTCTCTGGGAAGTGGGACAGGTTCTCTGCTATCTTCCCCCTTTTTGGCATCAACAAGATCGCCAAGTAGGAGCCCAATTTTCGAGAATTCTGAAGCATGGTTTTCCTTGATAGCTTCAAGTGTACCTGGTAGAGTCTGAGTAACAGAAGCCAGCCCTTCGAGAGTCTCTTTCTGCTTGTCAACAGCTGATTGGATGTCCTTAGTGGTAGCTTCAAGGAGAGTCAGCTTGTGATCTCTGTCCTTTCCACTATTGATCAATTTGATTTCAAACTCTTTGTTGTCTTTGCACAATCCTTCAACATCTTGCAGAAGTTCTGTATTTTTGTCATGAGACCACTGAAGATCACTTACCGCATCAGAGATATTCTTAATAGCCTTGTCTTGCTCTTCAAGGGCCTTTGTGTGATGAAATAATACGGCAGAGATTCCATCCACCTCCTTGGCAATGTTGCTCAGACTCTCTGTAGTTTTGTCCTTGTGAACCTCAAAAGCTGTGGCAATGATGCCTACATGCTTTAGCAGCATATTGATGCCGTTGGTGAGATGTTCACTGACTCTGGTGAGATGAGCATCAGTCTCATACTCAGCTTCCAGGAGCTTTTCCATTCCTTTGCCAATTTGGTTCCCAGCCTGCTTTATGTCTGTCATGAAGTGTTGAAATGGAGCAGAGCCTGTGACAAGAGTTTGTACTGGCATTTTTGCAGGAGAAGATGATTGCTGTGTAGGAGCTGGCGGAGAGTTCTGATGATTGGGTTGCTGATGAGGAGAAGTCTGATGAGAGTTAGGGGATATCAGATGTTGTGGAGCAGGAGGAGGTGAAGGAGATCGGTTTCTGATGGGTGTAAGGGATTTGCAGGGTGAAGGTTGTTTGGGTGAGGGCTTCTTGGGTGAAGGGGTTGAGGTTCTCTGTTGTTGTGAAGGAGGAGGAGGTGAGGGTGAGCGGCTTCTGATGGGGGTAATCTGATGACAAGGTGAGGATGGTTTGGGTGTGGTGGATTTCTTGGGTGAGGTAGTAGGTGAAGATGGTTTCTTAGGTGATGGAGAGGGTGATTTCTTGGGTGTTGGAGATGGGATTTGCTGAGGTTGAGGAGGAGATGGGGGTGGAGTTGTGGTTGGTGTGACTGGTTTAGGTGAGGGGGATTTGGGAGGTGATGGGATTGGGACAGGAGAGTTAGGAATTACCTCAAGAACAGTTTCTTCAAACTGAGAGTCTCTCCATTCTCTGATAAGGTTCATCATTGCCAGAGATAGGTCATTGGCAGTTGATGGCTCTCCCTCTGTACCTGGAATCGGTTTCATCTTGATTAGAGACTCCCTCCTTTTCTTTTCCATCAGCCAGGTATCAAAGGCATCCCTCTCATGATCTTCTAGAGCCTTGACAGGTCTCTCTGGTGAGGTTGTAGGTACCTTCTCCTTTCCTTTGTAGATTTCCTTCTTCTTTTCAAGGATAGAGTGCAGATATTGGAGGTCAAAGCACAAGGAGATATCATCAGTGTCTGCCCATTTGAGGACTTCAGCTTCCTCAGATTCAAAGGTGGCAGCCTGAGCAAGAATCTGTTGCAGTGGTCCCATTCTCCACTTTCTCCATGTTAGCACCCTTTGAAATTGTCTCTCGAGAGCAGAGATGGGATCTACTTCAGGAATCCCAGTTGAGGAAGTTGGGTGCTCTTGTGGAGAGATGGTGACTTGCAGTGCTGATTCAGAGATGGGCTGGATCTCTGATTCAGGTTCCCCCTGAGCATCAGAGATCACCAGTGCAGTAGCCAGCTCTGGTGCTGGTTCCCCCTGAACCTCTGATTCCCTTGGGGGAGAGTTGGTCTGCTTCTTCTTCTTCTTTTGGACTTTGATATGAGATTGGGAGCTATCAGAGTCACTCTGAATCACAGCTTTTCTTCTCCTCTTCTGTCTCAACACTTTGACAGGGGCCATGGCGGGTGCATCCTCCTCTGATGCTTCCACCTCTGATGCAACCTCCTCAGTGGTGGTTTCAAGCTTCTTCTGAGGTTTCTTCTTCTTGCCCTTGAGTTGTTCATCATCAACCTCAATTGCGGTAGCTGGTTTCTCCCTCAGTTGTTCTTGTTTCTTGGCTTTCTTTAATTCTGCAGCAATGGCTACATTGAATTTGGGAGAGGCTGTGAGGAAGATGGTCTTTGTGTGATTGACATCAGCAGCTTCTCGGAGCGATATGTTGATATTGGAAATCAGTCTTGAAATGAGAAGTCCATGACCCATCTTGGTTGAGAATTGGCCAGTCTTTTTGTCTTTCTTAGCCACAGACTCAGAGAGGGACTGGAATAGTACTCTTCCCCAGTTGATGTTCATGCCCCGATGAACAGCATAGATGGCCTTAGCATTTGTGTTGTTCATCTGATCAGTTGAGCCGGTTTTGCACCACAGGCACCGGTGCATTATGCTCATCAGACGTTCATAGTCCTTCTTCAGCTGGTTTTTCTTCATGTAGAGCTTATCTACTCCGGTTGCATCCTCCCGGCAGTAGGTTTCAGCAAAAGTTTGGACAGAGATATTCACATCGTCAAGCTCAATGAGGCTGGTAGTATCCTCTTCTTGAGGATCGAGTTTGATGTCGAAGAACTCATTGAGAGCATCAGCATCTATTTTCAGGTCCTTGCCCTGAACCTGCGAGTGGATGGCCTCAGTGGTAATGATGGCATTCAAGTAGAACTCAGCAACGTCCTTCGTGCTGTATTGTTCATAAGGATGAGCAACAATCTTGCTCAGCTGGGAATCATGCATTCCTTGGATGATTTTCTTCATCCGCTTCTGATTTTCTGCCAATAGAGGCAGTGAGGACATGTCAACGCGCATGCCAGTGACGATGTTGTTCACAAGAGTCTTGATTTCCTCCTTGGAGAGTTCGTTGATGTTGATGAACTTCATTTTTGTTTAGTTAAGAGTTTGACAGGTCTGAGATTTGAGAGTTTAGAGAGATAAAGCTTGAAGACGAGGAATACAATTGCAGTAGCGATTTAGGTTTTCAGACGGGGTAAATATGAATTTGGGTTAGTGGACGTTTGATATAATTTACGGTTTCGAGGTTGCATTTAATGGAATGTGGGCGGAAAGCCGTTTTCCAAAAGTGGTAATAACTACCGGGGGTAAAATAGTAACTTCCGGTTTATTGAATAGTCTCGTCTGAAATTTAGAAAATTTTTCTAAGTCCACAGCCACTCTGATATGAGGACCTCTGATGAATACCAAGTCTGATCCTTCCTGCAACTCTGACTTTTGCAAGTCTGAACCTTGCAATTCTGATTCAAGCTTCTGATGGATAAGAGCTTAGGTATCAGAGATGGGATGTTCTGATGAATCCACATCTGATACTTCTGCAACTCTGATTCATGTTTCTCTGGGAAGATCATCCATCATTCCCAATTCTTCTCTCAACTTGTTAAACCTTGCCTCAGAGAGAGGTTTGGTCAAGATATCTGCAAGCTGGTCTTCAGTTGGGACATGCTCAATTGAGATGTGCTTCTTCTCCACATGATCTCTGATGAAGTGATGTCTGATCTCAATATGCTTGGTTCTTGAATGCAGCACAGGATTCTGAGTGATGGCAATGGCACTTGTGTTATCACATAACAGCTTGATCTCCTTTGCTTGCACTCCATAATCCTTGAGTTGTTGCTTCATCCAGAGCAATTGAGCACAGCAGCTTCCAGCAGCAATGTATTCAGCTTCAGCAGTGCTAGTTGAGATTGAATTCTGCTTCTTGCTAAACCAGGAGACAAGTCTCCCACCTAGCAATTGACAATGACCAGAAGTGCTCTTCCTGTCCAATCTGCAACCTGCAAAATCTGAATCAGAATAGCCAATTAGTTCAAAATTACCTCCCCTGGGATACCATAGTCCTGCGTTTGGATTTCCTTTGATATATCTGATAATCTTCTTAGCAGCAACTAGATGGCTCTCCTTTGGCTTTGATTGGTATCTGGCACAGATTCCTACTGCAAAAGCTATATCTGGTCTGCTTGCAGTCAGATAGAGGAGAGATCCAATGATTCCTCTATAAGTTGTTGCATCAACATCTTTGCCTTCATCATCTGGTCCAATGCCTTGAGATGCATTCATAGGAATTTTGACTGAAGTTTTTCCATCAATTCCAAACTTCTTGATGAGATCTCTGGTGTACTTCCCTTGGTTGATAAAGATGCCTTCAGGAACTTGTTTGACTTGCAATCCAAGGAAATAACTGAGTTCTCCCATCATGCTCATTTCAAACTTCTTCTGCATAACTTGAGAGAATTTCTTGCATAATTCTGGATTAGTGCTTCCAAATATAATGTCATCAACATAAATTTGCACTAACAGAATATGATTAGCAACAGAAATTTTAAACAGGGTCTTGTCAACCTTTCCTTTAGTGAACCCATGGTTTACTAGGAATAGGGACAATGTGTCATACCAGGCTCTGGGAGCTTGCTTAAGACCATAGAGGGCCTTTCTGAGCTTGTAGACACAAGAGGATTGAGTAGGAATGACAAAACCTGGAGGTTGTTCAACATAAACTTCCTCTTCAAGTTCTCCATTCAGAAATGCACTCTTGACATCCATTTGGTATACTTTGATGTCGTTGTAAGCAGCATAGGCTAGGAATATCCTGATTGCTTCCAGTCTTGCAACAGGTGCAAAGGTTTCATCAAAATCTATGCCTTCTTCTTGACAGTATCCCTTTGCTACAAGCCTTGCTTTATTCCTTACAATGTTGCCTTCTTCATCTGCTTTGTTTTTGAATACCCACTTGGTTCCAATGACATTCTGATGCTTTGGTCTGGGAACAAGTTTCCATACTTCATTCCTTTCAAACTGTGTCAGCTCTTCTTGCATTGCATTGATCCAATCTGAATCTTCTAGAGCTTCTTCTACACACATTGGTTCCATCTGGGATATGCAGCAGGTGAACATGGCTTCTCTTCTTGATGCAGATCTGGTCCTAACACCACTGGTAACTTGACCAATCACTTGATTAGGAGGATGGTCTCTTAACCAAGTTAGATCAGGTTCTGATAGTTGCTGTCTAGGTAACTCTGATGATTCATCTTCTGATACATTATCTTCATCTTCATCTTTGTCTATCAGAATTGGATTGGCAGGAGGCGTTGAGAATATAGGATTGTTGATGGCCTCTTCTGATGGTTCTGAACCCTTGTCTTCAAGGTTGATTTTCTGCAGGGTTTCTGATAATTCTTCTGCAGAGGTACCATCATCAAATTTGACATGAATGGATTCTTCAACTTGTAGAGATCTTCTGTTGAGTATTCTATAGGCTTTGCTTGAACTTGAGTAGCCTAAGAACACACCTTCATCAGCCTTTTCTTGAAATACCTTCAGATTATCCTTGCCATTGTTTAGAATGTAGCACTTGCATCCAAACACATGGAAGTAGTTGATGTTTGGTTTTCTTCCTTTCCACAGTTCGTAGGGGGTCTTCTGATGATTCTTGTGGATCATGCTTCTATTCTGAGTGTAGCATGCAGTGTTGATTGCTTCAGCCCAGTATCTGATGGGCAATCCTGATTCTGCAATCATAGTTCTTGCAGCTTCTTTCAGTGTTCTGTTCCTTCTTTCTGCAACACCATTTTGTTGGGGTGTTCTGGCAGCAGAAAGTTGATGGAATGTACCATTCTGATCACAGAAGTCTTTGATCACTTTGTTGACAAATTCAGTTCCTCTGTCAGATCTGATTGTTCTGACCTTCATATTTTTCTCAGTTTGGAGTTGCTTTAGCAGAGATGGCAACTTCTGAAGAGTTTCATTCTTCTTGGTTAGGAACACAGTCCAAGTATATCTTGAGTAATCATCAACCATAACAAGAGTATATCTTTTTCCACCAACACTGGGAGTTTCAACTGGTCCAAATAAATCCATATGGATCAGATTTAGAGGACAAGTAGAAAGATCTCCAGCTATGGGTTTGAATGAGGTCTTCACTTGTTTTCCTTTTTGACAAGCACTGCAGAGGGTCTCCTTCTTGTAGACAATGTCAGGCAGACCATCTACAATGTGTTCTCTTGCCAGTTTGTTGATGGTTTTGAAATTCAGATGGCTAAGCTTCTTGTGCCAGTCCCAGCTTAGCTTTGAATTGTCTTTTGCTATCAGACAAGTTCCATCTTTTGCTGTTTGCCAGTCAACAACATAGATGTTCTTCCTTCTCTTGGCTGTAAGAACCACTTCTTTGGTTGTCTCATGCTTGACATAGCATAAGGTCTTGGTGAATTCAACTGTGTAGCCTTTGTCACAAAATTGGCTAGCACTCAGCAAGTTGAACTTCAGACCTTTGACATATGAGACATCTTCAATGATTATCTGGTTCTTGATCAGCTTCCCTCTTCCTTTTGTTTGCCCTTCCTTGTCATTTCCACCGAAAGTGACTCTGGGTCCATTGATTTTCTGGAACTCTGATAGGCAACTCTTGTCACCTGTCATGTGTCTGGAGCATCCACTGTCAATATACCATTCTTTTTCTGAGATAGCTCCAGCACACTGTTCCTGCAAGATTAAAAGGAAGATTTAGGTACCCAAGCAATGTTGGGTCCTGGGGGGTAATGCAGTCTTGGTAGTTGGTACCATTTTGGTCTCATCAACTGAAACCTTGGTGGATGATACCCATTGTCCACCTGGTAGTTGTAGTAAACAGATGTATGATTCACTTTGGGCAGATGCTTGTGAGGATCATGCTTTCTGTTTGCATACTTCTGCATAGCCTTCTTTGTTGGAAAGAAGTCCCATATACTATCAAGATCAGAGGAGCGCTTAACTTTAGACTTCTGAGGTTGACCAGACAACCTCTTCTGCCTATAGTTAATCTTCTCTTGATATCTGCCTTTCTGATAGCAGTTTCTGATACCATTGTCATGAGATTGTCTGATAGGGTTAGGCCTTTGATTATTATTGTTCTGAAAACTTTTCCTTTTGTTAGAGTGTCTGCCAGGTTCATTAGTTTTCAAACTTTGTTTTGGTTTGGCCTTTAGAGTTTGTTTCTCTGGTATGACCTTCTCATGAACAACTTTAGTACCAGAAGTACTAGCATGGCAATTGGGGCTCAGAGTCTGTGGCACTATGACCTTTTTAGCCTTAGCAACTCGGGTGCTAGGCCTTACAGAAGGCTCACCAGACTCTGGTTCAACATATCCAAGACCAGAAGTGAAGTTATGAGAGTCACCAATATTCTTCATGGAAGATTGCATCTTCAGAAGGCTATTATATCTACTCTCAAGTTCCTCAATGTCTCTTATTCTTTTCAGAAGAGACTCATTTTCAGCTTTCAGTCTATCTCTTTCCTCAGTTAAGAGATTAAGTTTACACTCAGTCTCTTTCCTTAGATCAGAGATATCAACTTTCAGCCTACTGTTCTCTTCTTTAACAAAAGAATAAGTGGCTTGGATAGTTTGGAACTCTTCCCAGAATGATGATATTGGATCATCATTTAAGGCTGTGCCTACCGAAGAGGAAATAGAATTAGAAGTAGAGCATACCTCATCATCTGATTGTGCCATGAGGCAAAGATCTTCAGTTTCTGCATCCAAGCAGCAGAATGCTTCATCAGAGTCGGAGTCTGAGCTAGACTCTGATTCAGAGAGTGGATCTCTCTCAGCTTGTTCTGAGACAAATGCTCTCCTTCTTCTGTGTTGATCATCTGGTTTCTTTTCTTCTTCATGTCCTTGCTTCTTGGACACTCTTGGATAGGGGCAGTTTGCTTTAAAGTGCCCAGGTTGTCTGCAGTTGTAGCAGAGGTACTCTCCATTGCTTTCAGAAGATTTGGTCTTCTGATAAGGTCTTCTGATGGAAGATGGACTCCTTCCATCTTTCTTCATGAACTTCTTAAACTTCCTGGCAAAAGCAGCCATATACTCATCAGATAAAAGAGTAGAAGGGTCAAAGTCACTTACCTTTGAGGTACTGGCAGTGAGAGCAGTGGTAGTCCTTTCATCAGGAACTTCTTCCTTCTCTTCATGCATCTCAAACTCATAAGCCTTGAGATCAGAGATGAGTTTCTCAGTGGCATAAGTCTTGATGTTCTTGCTTTCCTGGACTGCAATCACTTTCATCTTCCAAGCTGAAGGCAGTCCCCTGAGGATCTTCATGTTGACCTCTTTGATGGTGAGCTCCTTCCCAAGCTCAGAAATCTCACTAATGAGAATCAGCAGTCTCTCATGCATCTTAGCAATGCATTCTTCCGGCAGAAGTTTGAAATCATCAAACTTTTTCATAGCAATGGTCAACTTGTTATCTCTTTCTTGTTCATCTCCTGCTCCAATCTCATCCAGCTTATCCCAGATTTCTTTGGCAGTTCTGCACTTCTTGATCCTGTTGAAGTATCTTTCATCAATAGCCTTGTAAAGAATGTCCTTGGCTATATTATCTAGGTTGTACTGCCTTTTCTCTTCCTTGGTCCATTCTGACCGGGCTTTCTCAATCATCTGGGGTTGAGAGTTGTCAATAGAGTGAGCAGGATTGATCTTCATGAACTGGATGAAGGGGCCATTTTCCAAGACTTCCCACATTTCATCATGAAGGGCACATAGATGTGCCTTCATTCTGATCTTCCAATCATCATACTTCTGATCTGTGAACATAAGATGCTTTGCAAGAGAATTATCCATAATAATAAATAAAGAGAGGCTAAGAACAAGTGGATCTTTGTTCAGAGAGTAACCTAAAAGATTACAAGAACAAGGAGGCTCTGATACCACTTGTTGGTCCCGTTTAATATGGTAACCAGTCTAGAGGGGGGGGGGTGAATAGACTGGTTGGTTTTTCAAATTTTCTCTAAGTCCGAAGTGACTTATCAGAGAAGGTCTGATTCTGATGACAGAGAAAGGCTGGTTCTGATATCAGAACTGGCCTTGGCAGCGGATTCTGATCTGTCCGGGTAGCCTCAGAAACACTAAGGCAAATGCCTTTCTGATAACTCTGAAAACAAGATCTGCTGATCACAGATTCCAAGTCTTAGAGTTAATCAGTTAATATCCTAAGTGCAGAAATATAAATTGCAGTAAAGTAAATGACACCGGATATTTTATAGTGGTTCAAGGAACAACTCGTTCCTCTAGTCCACTGTTCCACTAGCTTTGAAGTAGATCGGTTACAAAGCTAAATCCTAGCACTCAAGAAGCACTCCTCGTCTTCTTCAAGCCTAGATGCCACCCAGGATGCAGTTCCACGTCCTGATGGCTGATCCTTTCACTCAGCTTCCCGGAAGTATCACCACTTCACTACTGCAGTTACTTGGACGCCCTTCTTTTCAGAAGATCCTTTTGAAAAACAGAGTTTTTCCTCCAACTTGCTTCGTTACAAAAGATGTTTGATGAAGTTCTTGAAGTGTTGAAGAACAGGATGAACTTTGCTTGTTTGTTGGGGATGAGAGATTTGGAGTTTGAATCTTCCCAACGTAAGCTTGTCTTGTTGAAGGTTGTAGAATTTTAATCTCAAGAGAGCTTGAATGATGATTTGCAAGAGTTGTAGCAAGTTCTTTTTCTGTTCTTCGATGTGTAGCTTATATACTGAGGTTGTCTGCCCGTTGGAGGAGGAGACAACTGCATTAAATGCGCCTACTGTTGACTTGACCGCCGTTTTGGAAGGTTTCTATTTTTATAATATATCTTCCCGGATTCTTTGGTCAATCATTTGCAATCAATCCTTCAGCGTATCAGGCTCATTTAATGTGCATTAAATGCTTTCCTTTCATGCACAGTCTTCTAGCCGTTGGATGTTTTTACCCGTTGAATTCATAGCTGTTGGATGTTGCTTGAAATCGTCTGAGTGTTCGTCGAGCTCTGATCAGGTTCTTCTGATATGTTGGATTCTGATGGCTATCTGATGAGTTGAGTTCTGATGGTCTTCTGATCTCTGACTGAACTCTGACTCTGATAGGTCCGCTGATGAGTGCTTCTGATCTGTAGTTCTCATCGGCTATCAGATGTCCAGGCTTATCAGCAACTCTCATGATGCACCTCTGATGGACTTCTGGTAAGAGAACTCTGATGGAGCAGTTCTCATAGAGCTAGTCTGGTCGAGCAGTTCTGATGCACTTCTGATCTGATCCAAAATAGAGCAACTCTGATCGTCGACTACACTAATACTTACAATTAAAAAATCTAATACATAAAATCTAACTTGGGGGTACTCTAACTTTCTAATCCTATAGCATCATCAAAATCTAATTACATTTATTCCTTACACATAGGTCTTGATATTCTTGCTTTCCTGGACTGCAATCACCTTCATCTTCCAGGCTGAAGGCAGTCCCCTGAGGATCTTCATGTTGACCTCTTTGATGGTGAGCTCCTTCCCAAGCTCAGAAATCTCACTGATGAGAATCAACAGTCTCTCATGCATCTTAGCAATGCATTCTTCAGGGAGGAGTTTGAAGTCATCAAACTTCTTCATTGCAATGGTCAACTTGTTATCTCTTTCTTGCTCATCTCCTGCTCCAATCTCATCTAGCTTGTCCCAGATTTCTTTGGCAGTTTTGCACTTCTTGATTCTGTTGAAGTATCTTTCATCAATAGCCTTGTAGAGGATGTCCTTGGCTATATTATCTAGATTGTACTGCCTTTTCTCTTCCTTGGTCCATTCTGACCGAGCTTTCTCAATCATCTGAGGTAGATTGTTGTCTAAGGTATGGGCAGGGTTGACCTTCATGAATTGGATAAAAGGTCCATTTTCCAAGACTTCCCACATTTCATCATGCAGGGCACAAAGATGAGCTTTCATCCGGATCTTCCAGTCATCATATTTCTGATCTGTGAACATTAGATGCTTGGCAAGAGAGTTATCCATAATAACCAATAAATAGAGGCTAAGAACAAGTGGATCTTTGTTCAGAGAGTAACCTAAAAGATTACAAGAACAAGGAGGCTCTGATACCACTTGTTGGTCCCGTTTAAAATGGTAATCAGTCTAGAGGGGGGGGGGTGAATAGACTGATTGGTTTTTCGACTTTTTCTCTAAGTCCAAAATGACTTATCAGAGAATGTCTGATTCTGGTGACAGAGAAAGGCTGGTTCTGATATCAGAACTGGCCTTGGCAGCGGATTCTGATCTGACCGGGTAGCCTCAGAAACACTAAGGCAAATGCCTTTCTGATAACTCTGAAAACAAGATCTGCTGAACACAGATTCCAAGTCTTAGAGTTAATCAGTTAATGTCCTAAGTGCAGAAATATAAATTGCAGTAAAGTAAATGACACCAGATATTTTTATAGTGGTTCAAGGAACAACGCGTTCCTCTAGTCCACTGTTCCACTAGCTTTGAAGTAGATCGGTTACAAAGCTAATTCCTAGCACTTAAGAAGCACTCCTCGTCTTCTTCAAGTCTAGATGCCACCCAGGATGCAATTCCACGTCCTGATGGCTGGTCCTTTCACTCAGCTTCCCGGAAGTATCACCACTTCACTACTGCAGTTACTTGGACGCCCTTCTTTTCAGAAGATCCTTTGAAAAACAAAGTTTTTCCTCCAACTTGCTTCGTCACAGATGATGTGTTATGAAGATCTTGAAGTGTTGAAGAACAGGATGAACTTTGCTCGTTGTTGGGGGTGAGAGATTGTGAGGTTGAATCTTCCCAACGTAAGCTTTTTCTTGTATTTTTGTTGTGGAGTTTGAATCTCAAGAAAGCTTGTAGTATGAAGTTCAGAGCAACAGATGGAGCAAAGGTTCTGCAAAGATTAGTTCTTCATGGTTTTCCTGTTCTTCGGTGTGTAGCTTATATACTGGGGTTGTCTGCCCGTTGGAGGAGGAGACAACTGCATTAAATGCGCGTACAGTTGACTTGACCGCCGTTTTGGAAGGTTTCTATTTTTATAATATATCTTCCCGGATTCCTTGGTCAATCATTTGCAATCAATCCTTCAGCGTATCAGGCTCATTTAATGTGCATTAAATGCTTTCCTTTCATGCACAGTCTTCTAGCCGTTGGATGATTTTACCCGTTGGATTCATAGCTGTTGGATGTTGCTTAAAAATCTTCTAAGTGTTGGTCGGGCTCTGATCAGGCTCTTCTGATGTGTTGGATTCTGATGGCTTCCTGAGTTCTGATGGCTTTCTGATCTCTGACTGAACTCTAATTCTGACTCTGATAGGTCCGCTGATGAGTACCTCTGATCTGTAACTCTCATCGGTTATCAGATGTCCAAGTTTATCAGCAATTCTCAGGGTGCAACTCTGATGGACTTCTGGTAAGAGAACTCTGATGGAGCAGTTCTCATAGAGCAAGTCTGGTTGAGCAGTTCTGATGCACTTCTGATCTGATCCAAAGCAGAGCAACTCTGATCGTCGACTACACTAATACTTACAAATGAAAATTCTAATACATAAAGTCTAATTGGGGGTACTCTAACTTTCTAATCCTATAGCATCATCAAAATCTAATTACATTTATTCCTTACAATTATACAAAAAAAAAAACTCAAATCAATTTTCATTTATTTGGCAATTAAATTTGTTCATAGAAGGGGTTTTGCGCTTGAATAACTACTACGTATAATACAAGGGGGTTTGATGCATTTTTTAAATCACGTGAGCTAATGCATGAATTTATATTTCATGGGGGGTCGGTGCATTAAACCGAGGGTGAAAGTGTAACACCCCGGCCCCGTGGGACCTGAGGTAGTTACTCCACACACCCTTCAGACCTCTAGTACTGTCCTCACAAACCGCCACTAGCCTTTTCCGCGCACTTTGTCCTCACTCGTGCGCGCCCTGAGAAACTTCCCAGGGGGTCACCCATCCCAGGACTATTCCCGTGCAAGCACGCTCAACTTTGGAGTTCTTGGTGATGAGCTCCCTTAAAAGGAGATGCATCTTGTTGGCATGAGTAGTACTATTAATCCGTTTATATTAAATCTCAAGTGTTACAGAAAGAAAGAGGAGGGAGTTCCCGCACATGTTTTATCGGCTAAGAGGAGAAGGGCATATTTTTAAAAAAGTATATATAGTGTGTACTACCGTACTCGTGGGTATATGGAGTGTACAAGAGAAGGTGTTTGGCCACAGGCCACGCAATGGACGAAAAAGGATTACAACTGGGAAGAACATTGGTGTACACTTCGTCTTCAACACCGGGAGAGCAGGGGCGACGGAATGGACTTGCGACTTGCGAGCGGGAACCTTCTTGGGACAGGAGGGGTCAGGACAATATCGCTGGGACAACTAGGCCCACCTTCTTTCAGCGTCTGTGCATTATTTCTAGGGAAAATATCGCAAATGGGCTAATCAGATGCTTGTACTGAACCGACTGCACTTGCAAGAGCTGGAAACACTGCTGACAACATAACAAATGTTATTGCCAACCTAGCAACTTCTACAAATGAGGGTGGTGGGAAACTGGAGGCTCAAGCAGGTAATGGCACAACTCCAACAGAAGGTTTAATTGAGGACTATCCTAGATTATATATTTTGTGTAAATTTTATATGGGGTGTTGTTTTTGTTTCTCTATGTTGCACTGCATGTCTTATTTTTTGTTGCATCATGTTGCGTTTTGTTGCAGCTGGTTGATTTTTGTATCACCATGTTGCATTTTGTTGTATCGTGTTGTTTATTGTTCTTTATTTTTAATTCTGACTTTTGCTTGCTATTTATATTTGTTAGTGATTTGGAATAAAAAATCTTATATATATATATATAAACACCTATAAAGATAAAATTTGGATTTATGAATAAAGAAAAAGAAACATGAAGAAACAATAAAAAACAAAAATAATTAAAGTTATCAACAATGAGAAACACAAAGAAACAATGTGCAACAAAAGTAATAATTAAATTATAACAATGTTTTTGTATTATGGGTTTTTATACTTTACATGCCTTTTAATTTACTCCAGGTTTTCAGATTTTATAAATTCAATGAATCTTATTTCTATTTTTATCTTTTTACAATAGTTTTGAATTTTCCGAATTCTTTGAAACTATATATATTAATTTTAGTTATTTTTATAATTTTTTACAATTGTTTTCAGTTTTTACGAATTTTATGCATTATCATCAAATTTTCATATTTGTATTTCTGAGAAATTTAAAAAGAATCAGTTTTCACTTCTTTTTTTGTAAGTTTTATGATAATTCATATTTTTTTATTCTCTTGCTTTACTTCATACTTTTTTTTAATGATTTTTGTTTATTTATTTTCTTTTTTTAGAATATTTAGATTTTTTTTAACTTTTTGACTCTTCTAAAAAGTTTTATCATTTAAAAATATTATTTTTATTCTAATTTTTTAAAAAATAATTTGTAGATTTTATTTTGTTATAATTTATGCTTTTAAGATTTAATGCTTTTTTATTTTGAAAAAGATTTATTTTCTAACGGTGTACATTTTTTATGGTTTAATAAATTTGGAGATAAAGACTTTTCCTTGCTAACGTGGCAAGACTACATGAGTGCATACCTTCCCTTTTGATATCTTGAGCGATCTTCCGAGGAACGGAGGAAGCAAGATGTGTATAACCGGATAAGGTCTATTTATGAAAGGAAAATTACGCTTAGTCTACTTTTGAAAAGAGTTTCCAAAAATGATAAACGTGATATTACTTTCAATTTTAGCCCATTTGCGATATTTTCCCTAGAAATAATGCACAGACGCTGAAAGAAGGTGGGCCTAGCTGTCCTAGCGATATTGTCCTGACCCCTCCTGTCCCGAGAAGTTTCCCGCTCGCAAGTCGCAAGTCCATTCCGTCGCCCCTGCTCTCCTGGTGTTGAAGACGAAGTATACACCAATGTTCTTCCCAGTTGTAATCCTTTTTCGTCCATTGCGTGGCCTGTGGCCAAACACCTTCTCTTGTACACTCCATATACCCACCAGTACGGCAGTACACGCTATATATACTTTTTAAAAATATGCCCTTCTCCTCTTAGCTGATAAAACATGTGCGGGGACTCCCTCCTCTTTCTTTCACCCTCGGTTTAATGCACCGACCCCCTATGAAATATAATTTTGACGCATTAGCTCACGTGATTTAAAAAAATGCATCAAAACCCCTTGTATTATTAGTAGTAGTTATTCAAGCGCAAAACCCCTTCTATGAACAAATTTAATTGCCAAATAAATGAAAATTGATTGAGTTTTTTTGTATAATTTGGAAATTATGACAAAATTACTTGCATATCCAATCATATTATTAAGAAAGTGATTTCGAAATTGTAAAATTTGTTCTTGATGGGGTTTTTGCGCATGAATAGAAAAACACAGGGGAGTTTGAAACGATTTTATACATGTTCGCCCATTACCTACCCTGTACCCCACCTCATTTATTCTTAACTATATTCTGCGTTGGTTACACTTTTCCTATTATTTGTCCAATAACTAATAAAGGATGATATTTTTCTCATTCCATTGTGTGTATACATATGGATGAACTAACTATAATATATAAATCAAAGTTCACAATAGATTTTAATAGTCTCGTTGTGTTATTATCAAAAAAATAATAATTAATTTCTAGTTTAAGTATTTTAATAGTTCTTTTTTTCTCACCTTGTTGATCTATGGATCAGAGTTAATTGTAGAGAGTTATTTATTATGAGGCAAAAATATTATACATGAAAGTTAGTTATAAAACACTAAAAACGTGAAAATTGTTCTTCCTAATTTAATAAATAAAAGATTATTCAACATACACCGTTACATAGATCTCAAAAATATATACTTCATTCGTCCCATAAAATTCTTTTCACTTATGTACCTTTTTGGGATGTCCCACAAAATTATTTCCAATTCATTTTTTGGAAAGTTTTGTATAACTAATATTCATTTACTTTTTTCTTATTCAAGCACAATTATAGTTTTTATTTTGTTCTCACTTTCATAAATTTTGATCGAAGTCAAACCGGGAAGAGTTTTATTGGATGAGGGGAATATGATTTAAAAAAATACCTCAATCTAATACCAAAGTGTGTAATAAATAGTCCGTATAATTGTTTTGTGGAAAAACATAAAATATTAATGGGACCTTACAACATTTCCAATGGCACAATGTACATGATGCACATATCTGTGATGAAAGAGATGGATACATAAAAACGAATGACTGACGTTTCTCTCTTTTTCTTTCCACGATTTTATATAATTAGGAAAATCACAAAAAAAGTACATGTGATTTGGGCCGTTTTCAGATAGGGGCACGTGTTTCATTTTCAACAAAGTGGGGACATGTGTTTCAATTCTGTTATCACAGCAGGGGCATGACTTCTAACGCCGTTAGAAAATCTAACCCCGATTTTCAAAAGTCTCTGAAACATTAAAAGAAAAATACTGGGAGGTGTGCCTCATCAAGGAGACCAACAAACTATCTTTCTTTTTTTGTTTCCAGCCACCATGTTGCCAAAAAATCCGCCGGAAAAGTGATATTAACAAATTCATTTTTTAAAAATAAACCAAATAGAGCCGAAAAATTCAAAGAGAACGATAGTTTGTTGGTCCCTTTGATGAGGCGCACCTCCAAGTATTTTTCTTTTAATGTTTCGGAGAGTGTTAAAAAACAGGGTTAGATTTTTTAACGGCGTTAATTAGACGTCATGCCCCTGCAATGATAACGGAACTGAAATGCATGTCCCGCTTTGTTAAAAAATGAAACACGCGCCCCTATCTGAAAACGGCCCAAACCACAAGCACATTTTCTGTCCTTTTCCCTATATAATTTTGGTAAGTTTTTCTCGATATTATGAAGAAAAATTATCATTATATATAAAACCATTCAAATAAGGAGAAAAATATTTTACTAAATACTACCTCCGTTCTTAAATAAATGCAACATGTTAACTTTTACGCTATTCACATGTTCTCATTTGATTAAGTTTTATTTATTAATATATTAATATTTTATTAAAAATATTATAAAATTTGTTTCATTGTAAATTTTCAAAATATGATTTTTTTAATTTGTTTAATAACAGAGAATTATATATATTAATGGTTAAAGTTGTGCTCGACAAAATGTGAAAAGTTGACCGTTGCACTTAGAGGCCGTTTGGTACCACTGTTTTTCGGCTTATCAGCCAACTTTTTTACCAAACACGTAATTTTTGATTTCGTGCGCTGAATTGTGTAATACTAAGGAAAAGTAAGGTTGAAATTATTTTTCTGACTGTATTGGCTAAAGTTACTGTAGATAATCATTTTAGCTATTTTACAAATAATTTTTTCTTTATTTTATTTATAAGATATATTTTAAATATAATTTTTGCTTAAATCAGCAGAATTAGTCAATCCAGTCACTTCAGTCAGAACTTCATAAATTTCAACAGAAGTAGTCGATTCAGCCAATTTGGCGCTACAAAATGGGCTCTTTATGTTTAAGTCTTTAGCAAATGATAGATCTTGATTTCCGTCATCCAAGCAGGAAGACATAGTTGACTTTAGAGTTTAGAACAGTAGTAGACATACGTGTATATTCCACTGTAACCTTAGCAATTAGCAAATGATAGATCTTGACTTCCGTCATCCAAGCAGGAAGAAATCTTGAAGATCAATGAAGATAGCTATTGTCTACTCCTTCCTCTTCCTGCTACTTCTACTGGTATTCACCTCCGAGTCGGCGTCATCTCCTCCGGCAGTATGCATACTCGGCAGCGGGATCGGCGGCTCCTCTGTGGCACATTTCCTGCGGACCTATTCCAGTCCATCTCAAGTGGGCTCGATACGAATGTTTGAACGCCATGGTGTCGTCGGCGGCCGCATGGCCACGGTCACAGTCTCCGGCGAGTCTTTTGAGGCCGGCGGCTCCATTCTTCATCCGAAGAACTACCACGCCTTGAACTTCACAAATTACTTGAACCTTAAAGTCAAAAGGGCCTCATCGTCGGAGTCCGATTCTTCTTTTGGCATTTGGGACGGCAGTAAGTTCGTGTTCAAAACACTGCCTTTAAACCCCAAGCTCTCGATTCTTCAAAAGTTCGTGTCTTTCGCCAATTCGGTCCTCATTTTTCTCAGATATGGGTTCTCACTCTTTCGGATGGAAAATTTCGTAGAGGTGCTGCATAATTTATTCACTCCAATCCCTCTGTAAACTATTAAATTGCCATTTTTATATCAATTTTTACACACATAGTGCTTGAATAGTTTGCTTACTTTCTCAACAGGGAACTGTGGATAAATTCTTGAAGTTCTATGAAGGATTTGAGTCTAGGCCGGTGTTCGAGGATGTAGAGGACATGCTTAGATGGTCGGGGTTGTATAATTTGACAAGAAGAACTTTGGAAGAAGAGTTGACTGATGCTGGTTTATCTACTACCCTTATTCAAGAGCTTGTCACAGTATGTAAAATCTGACCTCTCTTTTAATTCTCTAAAGCCTCATATTGATGGGTTTGATCTCAAAATTTATGTACCAATCTCTTTTCATATTGAAATACGGATTTTGCCATCTAATGAAATTTTTAGTGTAATTTCTAAATATGCAAGTAGTAAGCACAAAACTAATTGCACTGTTAGGCAAGAGTTAACTTTATTATCAGTCATCAGCTCATTGTAAACCCTAAAGCAAAGTTTAATATGGGACATAAGTGGTATTTGAGCATATTTTTATAAGAAGAGTTCTGACTTCTGGCATTGCAGTTAGTATAAACCTATAATATGATGTATGCACACTCATATTAGGATGTTTGATCTCTTTATTCCTCTATTAAAGCGAAGTCTGTAATATCTCATAGACAGAACAAAGATGCTTCTGAGTTCTTATGCAAGTTTGAACGTTCTTATATAGGTTATCACTAGAATCAATTATGGGCAAAGTGTCACTATGAGTGGTCTTGCTGGTGCAGTTTCATTGGCTGGATCTGGGGGAGGTTTATGGTCAGTTGAAGGGGGAAATTGGCAGATGGCGGCTGGATTAATCAATCGTTCAAATGTTGAATTGCACCTTGGTGAAGACATAGATTCAGTCTATTATTCAGGAAAACGATATGAACTCAAGACAACAAAGGGGAAGAGTTACTTTTGTGAAGTTGTGGTGGTCGCTACACCCTTGGATGAATTGAATATTAATTTTTTACCTGGAATCACAATCCCCGATAGGAAATTACAGCACACACATACAACTTTCATTAGGGGTCTCTTAAATCCTGTGAGTACTGTATGATCTTATTAACGTATTCCTTTGTGTTATTGTCCTCTCCTAACCATAGTTCACTAATTACTGATTTGACTTTTCCCTTTTGCAAGTCTTATTTTGGTTTGAGGTCATTATCAGATCTTCCCGAATTGGTTGGCACAATAGAGACTTCTGAAGTCCCATTTTCAAGCATCTCGGTTCTCAAACGGTACAGCGAGCATGATATGACTTACAAACTATTCTCACGGAGTTACATGGAAGATGATTTATTGGAAAAAATCTTTAGGTAAGAATAAACTTATTTATTTCAAGTGGAAATTTTAGTAATCTTATTTTTTCCCCTTGAAAGACTTAATTTGCGGTGGTTGTATCTGCTGGTATTTAAGTTAACATGTTATCGTATCTTACATGTTTTGAAACTATGGCAAAACACTAAAACTCGTGATATATTGAGAAGTTTCTTTGTCGTAGATGGTCAAACAACGATGAGATTAGCTGAGTAGGTGTTAAGTTTTGATAGTAATTTAACACACTTTTAGATACATACCTTTCTTGGATAAGTAAATTAAGTTTGAGATTGATGTAATGACCAAGTCTACGTTCATGTACATCTTCCTTACCAAGTTACATTTCAAAAGAAAAAAGAACTGCTAATCTGAAGACATGCTCATGTGAACCCCGTGAAATAATCTGCTGTTTCTCTATTGTCACATGCGTGAAATAATATGGATTTAAACACATAATCATTGCATTCACATAGAAATGTACTCAATAAGTTAATTAATCATTAGATTATGAGCTACAGTTTAATTAATGTTAAAAAGAACTGCGATTGTTCAACTCTTTATTTTATGCCTTGCATCATTCTTGCAGTGTGAGAAACAAGACGATCAAAATTGACTGGGGTGCATATCCTGTCTTTCATGCCCCTGAGGTATTTGCACCACTTATTTTGGACAGCCAGCATCTGTACTATGTGAATGCTTTTGAGAATGCAGCGAGCACAATGGAGACTAGTGCTGTATCAGCTGAAAACATAGTGCGCCTTATCCTCTCCAGACTTGAAATTGAAGCACTCAGCTCTGTCCCTGGAAGCTCCAGCGATGCACTCAAGATGCATTCTGAACTGTAAGCTGGAAATAGTTCCACCCTACATATATCTTTTTGCTGGAAACTTTGCTACATTTAATAGATTATGCATGAAGCTGCATATTAACATATGTGTATATATATAATATAATATATACTTCGTATGTTTATACTCCCTCCGTCCCAATATAAAAGGCACACTTTCCTTTTCGGTCCGTCCCAATATAAAAGACACATTTCCCTTTTTGGCAAACAAAACAGTGCAAAACAGTGTCAAACAGTGTCCAAACAGTGTCTAAACAGTGTCAAACAGTGTTCACCCTTAAAAACTCCCCAAACGCAAATGTGCCTTTTATATTGGGACGGAGGGAGTATATTATATCGGTATATCCTAATGTATATGTGAATGTAAGAGTTTCCACCTCAGGCTACGATTATATAATTGCGTCCTCCTTTGGCTAAAGGTTGGCATTCTTGTCTTTCTTCTTTGTGTGTCGTGCTGAATCTATAAAGGATATTATTGTACCTTTCATATTATTATTTTCTAGTATAAATATACCACGAGGCTACCTAATTGGGTAAGCCATTATTCCAAAACCCTATTCTCTCATACTAAATTCCATATCTATGTGTATATATAAACTGACAATATCATTAATTAATTAACTGAGATGATGTAAATTGTATTTTAATCCCATACTGGTAGATAGTGAGTAAGACTCCTATCTCAAGTACTTGGAGAGACCGTATGCATTTTTCATAGTCACCTCTCATCGTAGTTAATAAAAAAAACTATAATAATCCAACAAGTCAACCCACTTGATATCATGAATGACACCGATTGACGCCATTTCTTTCTTTACCTAATTTTTCTTCATCAAGCTAACCATACACTTATGTCCGATCTCCGCGACTTTTTAAAGTATAAACCCAATTCAACATCAAATTGGTTCGGTTCCGCACACAAATGCTTAACACACACATTGGATCAAATAAAGAGAAGTCCTAATGTTAAAAATAACAATAATTTATGTGTATTGTATTTGAGATCTTATGTCTCTAAAAGCATCGACAATACAACAAATTCAGTTAAAAATGCAATGACATAAAAAAGTGAATATTTCTGCAACAAAAAAAGCTCAACTAAGAGGAGTAAAAAGGTGATGTTTCAGCAGCGTAGTGATGGACCCGGGCCGGGTCCGGGTACGGGTCGGGCCTAGGCCCGGGCGGGCCGGCGGTTCAGGATTGGTGGACCCGGGACCGGCCCGGGTAGCCACTGGGTCCGGTCCGGGCCTCCGTTTTTTTTTTTTGCTTTCCTAACCCTCCCCCCACCCCCACCCCCCCCAAACCCAATTTGGCCCGGACCCGCCCTCCCTCCGGGCCTAGGCCCGACCCGGACCCGAGAATCGGGCCGGTCCCGGTCCCGCACAGTAGTGGGCCGGTCCGGTCCACGGGCCGGGTGGCCCGACCCGAGTCCACCACTACAGCAGTGAGAGAAGCAAGAAGAAGACCGAATGGTATTTTTGGTTTTTGACGAATATATTTATTATTACTACTATCCTTAAAGTTTGAATTATTTATTTACAAAAAATGAGAAGCAAATATGAACATTTATATTTCAGCTTCGAGCTTTTGCTTTAAAGTGTTTAAATTAATAAAAAGTTTGTGTTTGAGAAGCAAAAGTATAAGCTAAAACATGTTTAAAGTTTGTGTTTGTATAAGCTTTTAGTTGTAGCTTTTGAAATAAAAAAACTGAAAAGTGCTTTTGAGAAGCAATGACAAACACTCTTTTACTCAAATTGTAGGAGTACGTGCTTCTTACCACTCTCCTTATTCAGTTTTTAATAGTCTAGTTGAGGCTAGGTTCTAATAAGTTGATTTTACTTATTGATGCAAAGGATGTTTTTACTTGGAGTGTAATTCGTCCCAGACCAGATCAGATCAGACCAGACCAGACTTGGATAGTTATAAAAATACAAAGAAACCAGACCGGACTAGCAAATTGCAGGTCAACTAAAAACATCCTAAGTCTCAAATGATATTAGTATAAAATGTAATACTATAAGTGTCTAGTGGAATTTTCCACTAGACAATCATAGTTGCTCAATTCTACCATTAACTTAATTACTTAAATATATTCAACAAAAACCTTGTGCTTAGTAAACTAATTCAAAATCTTCATTTTCTCGTAAACTCCAGTTTACCAGTCAAGTGTTAATAATGCACCTCACATGGACTAATTGATAGTAGAAAAAAGACTAAATGATGAAGCAATCTTTGAACCTGTTTGGGTTGTCCAATTTTCCTCTCTCTTTCATGAAAATGTGCCAAACGTATATCATAAATTATAGTTATAAAATACTACAAATGAACATATAAAATCTAAATTTATAACAGAAATGTAAAATTTAAAATTTAAACGTAAAAGCGTAAAGTATAAACATAACATATAAAAAATAAAATATCAATATAGTGTATAAATTATAAAAAAAATAAATTTTTTAAGTGTAAATATTATATCTTTGAATTTTTAAAAAATGTAAAAATATAAATATATGAATTTGAATTTAAAAATATCAAATTAGACATAAAAAAATAAAAATAAATAGAGATATAAGTACAAAATATGCTATTCAATGTACATATATAAACATGAAATATAAAATACAAACTACAGGTACAAAATCTAAGACGATTTTTACATAAATATTACCAATAGTATATGGGTTTACAAAAAAGTGACTATTAATATGGAACACGTATATGACATCATAAGAGTAAGGGGAAAAAGTCATATTTTTGTTAATGGGGTTTAAAGTAGTACTTCCTCCGTCCTGCTAGAAGGTTCCCGTGAACGGTTTACGATGTTTGACTGACAATAAAGCAACTTAATCCATGTTCACACTCTGATTATTTTTAGTAAATAAAATTTACATATTCAGAAACTACATTACAACCGTTACAAAGTCTGATAAAAGAAAAATGTGAATTTGATAAAAATTTGATATGTAAAGTAAAAGATTAAAAATGATTTAAGTTGACCATGTGAATAGTGGATGAGAACCTTCTAATGGGACGGAGGTAGTAATATTTGTGTAACTTTTTCATAGGGAAAACACTGCCATGTTTATTCTGAGTGAGGTGAATATTTCATATCTACATAATTACCACATTTCAAATTTCCTTTGAGGTAATAATATTTGTGTAATTTTGTCACCTTTTTGACCATGTGAATAGTTGTCACCTTCATTGTTTTATAGGTAAAGTCATGCTTATATACCACCTCACTCACCAACAAACTAATTACCAACATGGGCCATCTTTAGAACATTTGGTGCCACATGCGGAAATTAAAACTAGATATATGGAATCATTTAATAAAATATAAAAAATTCAATGATGTACTGAATTCAATGAAAAGTAAGAAAACATGTCTATGTTTGTACTTTGTAGGATAAATATAGATATTTTTCACATGCACCTCCCTACAACCCACCAAATATTTTATAACTTGGTCCCTTTTTACCAAGCTTTTCTTATTGAAGGCTCCCAAGTCCGATCTAATTTTATTTACTTGTCATCATAAAGACTTCGAGAATTAATAATACTACAAGAAATTATAATTAATTATATTCCAAACTATTAAATACGTTTTAAAATTAAAAAAATTATGATCATAATTTAGAATAAGAAAATTTCAAAATATAGAGAAATTAATAACACAACTAGCAATTATTGCCGTCTTGTGTAGACATCAAATAGATTTATGAGAATTAGGTTATTGTTGTGGTCTTGTATACCAACGAAAAACAAATTTGGTTGAAGTCCAATATAAGTTAGATTGTATACTTATTTATAGAATTCTAGTGATAAAATAAGTCCCATAAGAGTATTGCAGAACTCATTCACACATGTGACTTATTATTGAATATTACCTTTGTCTTTTTGTTTTCTTTTTATTCGGCGAGTTTGTTAGAGATATATAATACATATCACATGATATTAATATCCTTTTTGGCGCCCCACATGCTCTTGGTACCCTGAGCCCATGTCTAGGTGTATATATCCCCTAAAGACGGCTATGATTACCAAATACTACGTAATATTTTTGACTTCTTGATCATTTGGGAAAGTTATTTTTAGACAAAGAAGCCGAGTGGGGAATATGAATGAATAATATAATGAGAATATGAATATGGATGTTATCAATATAATGAGCATGGGTATTAGTGTGAATTTAAATATAAAAACAAATGTGAATATTCTACCTTAATTTTGATGTTTATTTGCTTAAACATTTTGAGTTTCATATAAACAGAAAAACACTCATTGTCTTTACATAATATTAATATTAAAAGTTTGATAGGTAAATACATTATTTGAAATGTTTTTTTACATTATCTATCTAGTGTGACATTAATATTCTTTAATTGTACCCAACCAATACATTATGTCATTCTAGTAATCTTACCCAAATAACTTGTAACAACAAACCTATCCAAATCATCTAACTTGATTATCTATTCAATATAGTAGAAGTAATATCAAATACTCAAATGAAAATTATTCTTATCACATAATAGAATACATTATCTTTACTTTTCAAAAGATGTAAAATCAGATTCAATTCTAAAAACAATCTAAAGTCTAAACTAGATGTGATAAGAGGAAGTGAAAGTGGATTTTACATAATCTTTTTCTTCGTTTATTTACATAATTACATAGGACGTGTTTGACATTTAGCGATTAATGAATAACGGATTATGTTAACGGATTGCGATAACAGATTCATTCAAAGGGTTTGACTAGTGAAAAAAGTTGACGAGTTGCGAGAAGATGTTTGGTAATTTAGTTGTTTTTCCATAATAATTAGTAGATAACGTCATTTTTAAAACGCTAACCAAAACAATCTTATTTACAATGTTTACATTTCAGCGCTTCCGTCCAAAAATGTTAGGACTGAACAACTATATACCAAATAATATTTTCACTTATTGAAAAACGCTAAATGAAATCACAATTTTTTAATGAAAACGCCAAGGACCCATAATTTTTTTTCAAATTTAAACTCTGAATGTGCGAACAGAGAAGTGTTTATACATGATAACATGACGCAAGTTTGTAAAAAGGGAAAGGGCAGAGTAGTCTATGCAGCAAGTCTTATTTAAATAGCGACAGAGTTCCTAAAGTTGGGATTTGGGAATGCATGAAGAGAGAGAGAAGCGAAGATTGAGAGAGAGCCAAGTCTCCCTCCTCCAACAGGTTAGTCGGGCAGCTTCCACCACCGCCTCCCTTTGGCTCCCCAAAACTATAACCAGTCCCAATATTGAAGCTCAAATATGATATCTCTTTCCAATTCAATCTGCTAAAAATGGTGGAAATATGTAACTATGAAATGCTCCACTGGCGGGAATCGTCTTTATTCTTTACGGCAATGCAAAGATTAGTTTGTTTTCTTGAGTTACCGCTTTCCTTTTTTTGCTCGATGCGTTCTTGTACGTTTATGATGCATATCTTCAACAAACCGTTAATGCACGAATGAGCACTGGAAATTTGTTTGCGTATATTCCTGCGGTTTGAAGTTAAAAACTTTTCTTTACGGGACTTGATCTTCAATTGCTGGATTGTGTAGGCACTCAAGTTGAACTTTCCGGAATGCCATTGTATAAAAGAAAGCCGTTTGCTTTGTTGGAAAAGCCTACAGATTTGAGTCCTAATGAGCTGCTGTTCCAAGTCAGATTCACAAAAGAGATCTTCAGGGATTATGGGTAAACCCTAAAAGTTCTTGTTTTGTTAATTATTGGTATCTATTTTATTTGTATGCGCTAGCTAGCAAGTTAAATGGATTTTTTTAAAAACATTGTAGTGATTATTTGAAGCGGATGAATATGTACCAACAAAAGGTATGGTCTTGCAAACTGTCTGGAAAGAATTGCTTGACCTATGAGGAAGCGCTCCTTTCAGAGAAGGAATCTGGCAAAGAGCTGCAACTGTTTCCAAAGGAACTTCTGGCTCCTGTACTCCGAGATGTTCAATTCAGTAATTCTCCTACCTTGCTTGGTTATAATTATGTGTGTTCTATTTCATTTTCCGTTTTGATTATTCTTGATAGTGGAGTTATATTTACAGCCTTCTAAGTTCTATTTGAATGGCCTTAGAATGTAATATTAATTAAGGTATATCGCTGCCTTTCTAAAAATTGTGCAACTTATGATTGGGGATGACTTTATGGATGAAATCTTTTACTCAGTAGATGAGCTTCTTTCTACTTACAAGTAAAGAAAAAAACTTGGTTGTCTTTTATCTGGGAGTTGTCAGTGTGGCACATTATTTTCAAATTTCACAATCCACCATATAGTAATGTTTATGGGATTGACGAAGTGAACCTACAACCACTTACAAACTTTACCCCTACTGTTTCTTCTATTATATCATGTAAGCTACTTATATTTTTGAGTTTATGCTGGAAGCTTCGAGTTTGTTATACTCTGAACACTGTGTACGTGATGAAAAATTAAGTACGTAGTGTAGACGTGTAGTAATAAAATTGTTCAGTTAGAGGACCTGTTTTTTAAGACACACACGCACTGCTTTAACATGATTTTAAGCCCTTTTTTAAGACACACACGCACACACTTCAATTTTCACTACATTTTTTTGGGGTGATGCAAAGATAAGATTTTGGCTGTATGTATGCACTAACATTCACTTATTTGGACCGTGGGCTGCAAGTGAATCTACATTGAAAGCACCGATGTTCATGTTTACATTCTTTTGATTACCCCATGTAAACTACTTGCATTTTGGTGTTGAAATCTTTAGGATTGCAATATTCTCATTGCTAAGAAAAATTGCAAGTCAACAAATAATGTAATAATCAAACTATTGAGTTAGAGTACCTTTTAATGGTAAACAAGAAATTGGATTCGATGGGAAGTGTGTTGGTTCCTTAAATGGTAGATATTATAGAGAAAGGGGGAATGTAAAAATTATTAATGCCGCACAATACATGATTTTAGGGGCCTTTTTCCCCTGACATGCTCTATTGGTATTCACCATTTGCTCTAGTTGGTACTAGGTCAATTGCATATTTGCATAGCATATGAATTTATGACTGGAATGGTACTGATTGACTTCAACACAAGGTGTAGAGGCTGTTGTTTTATCACATATACCACATTCAGTTTCAAAGTCTTTTCATGCTATTTGAGACTTAATGTCTCTTATATTTGATTGTACTCCTATAATATGACAGATGCAGTTCTTGTCCTGTAAATCTTAGATAAACACTAATGCCTTGAAGGCTTGAACCTTTCATTTGTAAACACTCTATGGTTTCATTTTGGCTACCTCAATCACCTGAATGTCATTATCATTACATCAACTCAAAAGCATATGATATATATTAATTAACTCAAAAGCAGAGGGCATGCTTTTATTAATTGTTTCCAATTCAACTTCTTCATATTCAGTTATGTTTTGTTGGTATTCTGATTTCTGATATTTTATGTTTTGCCTCTTGACTCTTATTTTATGTCCGATAAGACAACTATGGTTAGGCATAAGTTATTTCTGAAGTTGTATTCTGACGATCTTATCATGCATTCACAGGTATGCTGAGCTTAAACGATCTTGTCAATGCAATTGCTATGAAGCTTCAAGGCCGTCTGTGTGTGGGTTCCAATTTGTATGGGATGAAAAATAGCTGTATATATAATTGCAGGATTCTAAAAGTTGTAGAAGAGGATGGGAAAACACAATATGAAGTTGAATGGATGGACAAATATGATGACATATCTGAAAGTACATACGTAAGTGAACAAGACTTGATAAGAAAGAAGCTGCCTTATATTAGAGGTGTTCTCAAGGTTTTAGTCAGAGAGTCTACATATCACAGCATTCCATGGGTCTTGCATGATAAATTGGCAGATGAGCATAGGATTCCTACTCACCCTCCTGCAGAGTTAGAAAATAAAATATCTGTGAAGGATGGACTGGTTGTTGTAAGTAAGAAGAGGAAGAATGGTGAATGCATACAAACTGATGGGGTAATTATATGAATTTTCTCTTAGTATGTTTGTGTGTGTGCTCTGCTACCAATGACAATTTGATTTTATTGCTTCTCAGGACATGGAAAATCATTATCCCTTGACAAACGGGGAGAGTGTTGATGATGGTAAGGCTTTAGTAATTGGTCTTCTTTTTTGTGTAGAATTCCCAAGACCATTATCTTTGTTTGATTCTTTTCTTATTTCGAGCTGTTTTCAGCTTGATTCATGCATATCATCTCTACACATTGCTTGTGGTAGTTCCACCATCTAATTATCTTTTTCCCCTGTACTTGCAACATTTTTTTCAGAAAACAGAAAGCTGGATATGGTGTCTCTTAGATATCCAATCGATGATTTACTAGTAAAGCCTTCAGAAAGTGACAGACAGTTATCTGAACGTCCTTCTCCTTCAAGGGATTTCAATGCCCCTATGCATTGTGTTGGGGATCTTTTGATGGTTTGGGATTTTTGTACATCATTTGGCAGATTTTTGCAATTGTCGCCATTTTCCCTTGAAGATTTTGAGAATGCTGTGTGCCATAGTGACAGCAACGTTGTTCTCATTGTGGAAGCTCACTCAGCCCTTCTTCGTCTCCTGATGAATGACCACGTGGGGTATTTCTTCACTGTACAGAAGAAAAAGAGAAAGAACAAGGTCAATGTGCATCACTATTAAGTGTTCTGATTTTTTTTTTGAAAAAATGGCATAGATATTACTTCTAGAGTTTGGTTAGACAAAAATATGATAGATTTAAATCTGGACAAAAAAGTGAGTCAAAAAAACCAATCCGCCTCTCTCGACATTTCTTCTTCGCAGAATCGCAGGCTTCTTCCTTTCTAGCCAACAGACCTCACAAGGCTTCTTCCTCTTTACTCAACCGATCGACTACCTTCTTCTTCGCCGCCTCTGTTGTTCCGCCGCCGCCGACCTGCCGCAACTCTCCCCCTCCTCCTCTGTCGATTGCAACTGAACTTGACTGCCTCATCCATCATCCTCGATGACCGTGCTTCCACTGAAACTGTCGTCCTCGATGGGAGACGCCTTCTCCAGTGCCGGATCCGACTTCCTCGGTAGCTGACGACTCGTTTTGGGGCCTCCAAATCTGGATCCGTCAAGCTCGGGGACAACCACTCCGATTTGGCGCAGCAAATGCTAGGCCGCCGTCCTCGATGTCGGAGAGGGCCTGGGGGAACAGCAGGGGGCGGGTCATGGGAGGGGGCTGGTTGGGGGGTGGGGCTGGATGACGATCCAGTGCGTAGTGCTAACTATGGGCGGGGAGTGGGGATCTGGTGCGCAGGGATAGTGGCTGGGAGTGGGGCTAGGGGCTGGGGATCTAGTGTGTGGGCTTTGACAGGTTGGGACGGGACTGGAAGCAAGACATGGCTGGTGGAGCTGGTGTGCGGCATTGCTAGGTCGGGATCGGGGTTAGGGCATTTCAGATCTGGTTTGGTCGGAGCAGGGGCTGGGGAGGGTTGGAACGGGGCAGGCCGATCAGAGTTAAAGCTAGGGAGGTGGTTGGGCAGGTCGGGGGCGGACCTAGAGGGTACTAGGGGCTATGGAGGGGGTTTGCGGGCTGGGGAGGGGTGGCCTGAAAGTGACGGCGGTGGACGGAGTTGGCGGGCCAGTCACTTTGTCCGGTGGCGGCTAAAGTGACACAGATGACTACATTGACACGGGAGGTGTAGGGTGGCTACAGTGACACGGGAGGTGGCTACAGTGACACGGGAGGTGGCTACAGTGACACGGGCTGTGGCTACAGTGACATGGGCGGTGGCTATAGTGACATAGGCAGTGGTTACAGTGACCCAACAGTCTCTTTTTTGTCTTTTTGCAAAATGGTCACATTTTAGGAAAGTGGCTTTAATTTAGTAATATTGAAGGCAAAAGCCCCTTGTTTTTTTCTGCATAGGGTTATTCAGTCTAGAGTGCTCTCTTTCTGTTTATGCTTGACTCATTGTGCCCACCACACATTGTGCCTGACTTCCCTTGAATTGAGTCTTATAACTTCCATTGTCTGATAGCAGTATTTATTCGTACTAATCTCTGATTCCAGCAATATCCCCCTGCTTTTCAGATCTCGATGATTACATGGACAGAGTATTTGTGTGACTTCTTGGAAATGATAGGCATTGCTGACTTGTGTTCTCATATTTCTACAATCAAACGCGGTCACTATGGGCTTCTAGATGTTAGCATTAAATTAAAGATCCTTGGGGAACTGATTGCACAAGCCCTCATGTTAGGTGTTTTTAAGGAGAAGTTGGATGAGGATATTGAGAAACGGTTGGCACTGTCGGCCGCACGGAGGGATGAAGCTTTGGAAGAAGGTAGAAATAAAAGGGAAGGAAAAGAGCGTTCTAATACTCCATGTGCTGAAAATGGAGCATGCAAGGGGCATATCAATAGGGAAAATGGAACCCTTTCTGATGAAGGGAATGCAATCGAGACCCCTTTGAATTCGAAACATTTATCAGATGACAGGTTTAATCTCCATGATTCAATATTTTTAATATTCCAGAGCATTCCCCACCACCACCCTTTCTGATCATTATATTTTCTCCTTCATTATGAACAGTGAAGAGGAGCAAGCAGATACCATTTTCAGGGATGCCAAGAAAAAGAAGGTATATGTGAAAGGCGCTGCTGAGAACGGTAATGGTTCATCAAGGAAGGCTGCTTTCAAGAATGGGATGAAGAAAATAATGCAAAACCAGAGTAAGGACCAAAAGCAAAGGCTAGCACACAAGATACGGAAGAATCAAATAAAGGAAACACTAGAAAGCAGGAGCAAGGAGCAAAGGGTGGGCTATCTCTGTCTGTGTATTTGATCACCTCTGCTCCCGTTCTATTTTTATGTTTGACAATTGGCATGCATAGTGCATAGAGGAAAGGAAAATGAAACTTTTGGCAAAAGAAAAAAACATGTTACCATAACATGAGTTTTATTGATTTGGCAAATGTTTCCCAAAACACTAGTTTTTCTTCAAGCTTTGTCTTATTCATCTGTTCTTTTATTTCAGAAAGAGTATCTTGACCGAGAAATAGAAAAGAGAGTTATGCGTACTAGTCCACTGGGGAAAGATAGAGAATATAATAGGTACTGGTTTTTCAGACGTGAAGCAAGAATATTTGTTGAGAGTTCTGATTCCATGCAGTGGGGATATTATTCTTCAAAGGAGGAGGTATTGTGATAGTGTTGGTTTGGTGTCAGCATGCTGTTTTATCATTGTTATTATTATTATTATTAATATTACTCCCTCCGTGCTTTATTTACTGCCACTTTAGTTTTTTTTTTGTGATTTTTAAGAAGAAAATAGTAGGGGCAGTATAGAGAGAGTAGGGTAAATGAAAAAGTAGGAAAGATAATATACTAAGAAGAGGAAAGTAATGAAAAAATAGGAAAGAGAAAATAATTTGTAAAACGTAAAAAAGGTAAGGGAAATAAAAGTGAGGGTGTAAATGTATTTTGATTGAAAAAACTTGCTAAAAAGGAAAGAGGGACAAATGGTAAAAACATCCTAGAAAGGAATACGAGAGAATTCAATAAGAACAGAGGAATTATTATTATTGTTGTTGCAATTATTCCATTATTGGAATGGTGTTTTAACAATTTCTTTCTTTTTTTGTTTTAACAGCTCAATGCTTTGATGGGCTCACTTAATGTGAAGGGTACAAGGGAGAGGGCTCTCAAAAAGCAACTTGAAAAGTTTTTTGATAAAATAACGTAAGTCTGAACTTAGATGTCTATAATGGATGTTGTGTCTCTTCTAGGTGTGTTCATCAGCTTGGTTTGGTCGGTTTCGTTTTGGTCGTTTTCATTGGTTTCGATTGGGTCGGTCAGTTTTTAGAAGCTAAACCATAAACTGCACACCAAAAGGCCTATGGTTTGGTGGGTTTGGGTTGGTTAAGTTTCCGTTTAGGTTTTGTTTCTCAAGCCTCTTCTATCATGTTTATAGATTTGTTGAATGTTCTTTTCATGAATATTTGGTTTCTTTTGCCTTGAAAATATATTACAGCCTAGAAATCCAAAAGAGATCAAAGGAAGCTACTCAGGAAAGTGGTAAAGACGAATCTGTGCTGAGGAGGTCATCACGGGTTCGTGCCCCACCAGGAGAAAATCCCGCTCTTGCGTTCTTGAAGTATGTTAACAAGTGGAAGGAAGAACAATATACAAAGAGAAAACCCCGAACATTTGATAGAACACCCAAAACTAACACTCACACGGATCAGGAAAAGAATTGAAGTTCCCTTTTTTCTTTCAGGGTGATGGTTAAAAGGCAACCATTCTTTGGTGATGTAACCTTTTTGAACCTCCACCGCTCCACATGTATGGATGGTGATGGCAACCAAGTCGTAGCCATCCAGTCTAGCGTGTTTTTGGTAATAGTTCACAATGGGGTTATTCTTCAGTTTTGCAGATACGGCTAAAGCTGGGTTTTCAGCTATCATTCATTGCCTTTGTACATATTACAATGCAGGGTGGTTTTCTTTCAGAAAAGAAATCTGTTATTCTGCGTAAGAATATACGTGCACTTAGAATGATTTATTTTGGATTACTAAATGATATTTACAGGAAGAAAGCTACTTTTATTTAAGAAGTGTATTAGGAGTGTGGCTGTGTGGGATAATGGGAAAAAAATACTTATGACAGTCTTGACTGAAGATGGCACTTATAATCATACTTGACAAACCAGTAGGTTCATGTTCTTTAAGAAAAAGCATTTTTAAAAACCGGTAGATTCACGTTTTACGTATTATCATGACATTTTCTATTAAAATAAGCAAATGTCACGTATAATCATACTTGACAAACATCTTGTTTTAATTTTTCTACTTGATATGTGTATCAGTGTATCATCTAAGATATGAATACCTGAACATTTCACAAACTACAAATATTGAAGCATGCATACGCTCCCGAATCATGCGTATCTAATATGGAGTATGAAAAACTAATAAAGATAAAGAACCAGGGTCAAATACACTCACTTACTAGTAACTATGGGAGTGTTTGCGTGGAGAAAGTACTTAATAGTAAAAGTTGGTAGTGTTTGAGAAAAAAATGATTTTGAAAAAGTAAAAGTTCGTAGTGTTTGGTAAAATAAGTACTTTTTGTGTAATAAAAAAAGTAAAAGCAGTTTAAAGCACCTTTCTACCTGCTTCCAACTTTTAGCTTTTAAGTGATTAATTTAAGTAGAAGTTGTCATTTGAAAACACTCTTTTCAGCTTTTTTTAAGCCAAAAGCTAAAAAGAGCTTTTTTAAAGCAAATGCAAACATTCCTTATATCAAATAAACCACTACAATCCTTCTATCGAAAAAAGTATCAAATAAATACATTTATTACTACAAAATTATCAATTAGTTCAAATTACTGGATGCGACTCTCCATGGCAAGTCTTTTTGGTTGATGTGACATATTTCTTCCATTTTTATTTATGTTTTTCGGTCGTCTTTTGTTTCGCAACCGTACTTCATATGAAGTATATGTACGAAATACTACTACTTAGGCTAACTTCTATCCACGAAATACGAACTAATGTAGTATTCATCATAATTAAAAAAGGGATCCTAAAACATAAACTATAACAACGCCATTAAACTTTGGGTTCACCCTGAGTCCTGAGCCTTAAACCCCGCACCCCGCACCCCGCACCCCGAACCCCGAAACCCGAACCCCGAACCCCGAACCCCGAACCCGGCACCCGGGACCCGGGTCCCGGGTCCCCCGGGACCTGGGACCCGGGACCCTAAACCCTAAACCCTAAACCCTAAACCCTTAATCCTAAACCCTAAACCCTAAACCCTAAACCTGATGGTCCCGGATAGGGGTAAAAGTCTAGAGGGGGGGTGAATAGACTTTTAAAGCTTTTCAAACTTTAAAAACTTTTCCTTTCTAAAATAGTTGATCTATAATCTTTAGAGATATTTATAGATGCACAGCGGAAGTCTTTACCCTCTATGTAATCAGTGTATAACTACTTTCTGTTTTGGGAGAAACTTGGACTTGAACAACTAGCAGTTAGCTTGGCAGTTGGCTTAGCAGTTGGCTGGATGGCAGGGAACTGCTGAGACAATTGCTTAAGAAATATTGAGTCTATGATGAAAGTGATGAAGATCAGTTTATAGGAATGATGAGGACTTTCTGAAGGTCCGCTTTAGTAAGGGTAAACAGAAGTTTTGCTGGAGCAGTGGGCTCAGCAGTTGGGTGAAGATGAGGGAACTGCTAAGGCACCTGCTGGGTTTTTAACTTTCAGAGATTGGTTTGAACAGAATTTTTGACACTGATGTTTATGAGTGTCTAGCAGTGTAGAGGTATTCAAAGGGAATAAGTATGCATGAGCAGAGGGCTCAGCAGTTGGCTGGTCACCAGGGGATTGCTGAGGCAACTGCTGTACTCAGAAGGTGAAATTCTGGTATTTAGTAGAACAGGCCTTTTAGTGATATTGATGCACGTCTCTTGTGTGAACGATGGTCTAAAAGAAAGTGAGTAATTAAGCAGTAGGATAAGCAGTTGGGTCAATTAAGACAACTGCTTAGGATGCTGCTGGCAAACTACAATCTTTATGTGAGAAGTGTTGGGTGTGTGCTTTGTTGACTAAAATAAAATCAACACACGATGTATCCTGGTTCAGAGGTGGTGTAATCCTCCTACGTCCAGTCCCACCCTTTTTTAGATGGATTTTCACTAAAGTATTGAGTCCAATACACTTAGTGACAATCTAGCCTTTACAACACTTAGGCCTAGATTGAAGGTTTTTCACAATGAGTATAACACCACTCAAAGTTACTCAGTCCTTAGACTTTTCTCTAATGAACCAGTGGGGATCAAAAGGTACTCTATCTATCTAACTACACTTTAGGATCCAAACAACTGTTCTCCTAAGTGTTTACAACAATTTGTGATTAGTTTACAAGAAAGTTCTAACCTCCAACTATGAACTAAACTTCTATGATTTATCAATGAATACTTGAAAACTGGAAGTTTAGTGAAGCATGGGTCCAAGCAGAGAGTAAAGTTGAGTTTACACTTTCTCTTTTGCTAGATAGCTCGTATATGCTTTTATGGAAGTATTTCTCTACTTAGGATGCTCAAGCTTCGTTAGAAACTTTAGTTTCAGCCTATATTTATAGGCTACTCCAGTTGATTAATCTCATCCGTTGGTAAGGATGATTTAATCTCTGGCGTTGAAAAATCTGGCAAGGACAAATTGTACATTTGTCTTCTTGTGCTGGCGCTTTTAATGAGACGGTTTCCTTATCTTGAATGATTGAGCCGCGGCATAGGTATGCCTATGTGTGCGTCCAGGCAGTAGGTCCATGTACCTGTTTGAGTCTTTAATGCATGTCAAGCTTTGTCTTCCAATCATACACATTCAATGTATATGATATCCGAGCATCTTTAAAATGTGACATTTAATTAATCTTTGAGCTAAATAATATATGCCGGTAGGATCTAAATATCCTATTAAGGTAAATAGAAATTACCTTATTGCATTTTTACTTTTCCGGTGATATTTCATTAGTCTCAAAAATTGTACATTTATTTTGTCATTTATGATTAAATTAAAGACTAATGTTCGAACTTAATTTAGACACACAATGTGCTAGTGTAGAGTATAGTGACATCATCAAAATCTATCAAAATTGGGACTAACAATTTCCCCCTTTTTGATGATGCCAAAACTATACAACACAAGAGAGATATGGTTTTATTGAATTTGAGATCATGGTACATTGTTCTAAAGTTTAAAGTACAATAGTTTTTAGTCACTTTCGGACTCTCCTTGAAGTCTACTCTTGTTGGTTTCCTCCAACTTCTTTTTGGCTTCTTCTTTTGCTTTTGCTTCTTCTGCTTTCCTTTTTCTGATCTCCGCTTCTTCTTGGAGGAGCTTGTTCTTTCTTCTGGTTTCTGCCGCTTTCTTGGCTGCTAGTGATCTTATAGAGGAGGGGCCATCTAGTTCTTGATGCCTTAGTTCCCTTAGGGAGGCCTGGATTTGGTTCTCCAGCTCTGCATCCTTGGCTCTTAGTGTTGCAAGCTCTCTGTGTATTGCTTCAATCTGAGCAGGCTACTGAGCCAGTTGGATGTTGAGTTGTGCATTTTGCTCTGAATTGAAGACCTGCTGGATCATCAGGTTGCTCTTGATGTGGCAGTGGACTTCTGCAAACCTCATGTCCAGTCTTGCCTCTAGTTGCTTCTTCATCTTGATGAGCCGTTTGTGTAGTCTAACTCAACATTACTTATGAACTTGGTTGTTGCTCTTCTTTCCTTGATGAAGACATCTGCCAGGGTAGCAGTGTCTTTTTCATCATCCTCGTGGTTGAGGATGAATGTAGGAGAATGTTGCTCTAAGTTTTGAGTAGACTCCTGTGAGTGTGCATCGGTTTGCTGCTCTTGAACTGCTATAGGCTGAGTAGTAAGCTCCTGGAGTGGAATGTTGTCAGGATGCTGCTCAGTAGACTGTTGTGCTTCTTCCTCCATTACTCTGGAGGTTTCTCCACCTCCTCTAGTTTCAAATCTAGATTTTTCTAGAACCATTCGAAGTTCTTTATCACTAGAAGAGGAGGAGGAGATGATTTGTTTACCTCTATTCTCTGGAGGGCCATTTGGACCAGTATGGTTGTCATCATCATCAAGATCATCATCATCATCATCATCCGTGGAGTGCTCCTCTTGTGGCTTATCAGTCATCTGTTTCTTCTTGGTGGAATAGACCAAATTCATTTGGTGAAGGTTTGTTGCTGCAGCAATGTCCTCAGTTCCTAGCCAGTTCAGAGCAAAGTATTCTTCCGCGATGAACTTTGGAAGGGTTCTGGCTTGGTGTGGGATTCTAGATAGCTTCCATTTCCTCCATTCTTTGACTCGAGCCCATTCAGCTTCCAATCTATCCAGAGATTGAGTGGTCTGCTGGTTTGGGTGGAGCCTCCTGCTCTACTTCCTAAGTTATCTGCTCTTGGAGATGTGTTGAAAGTGGAGTTGTAGAGATAGCAATGCCTTGTGATGAGGAGAAAACAGCCTGCCGTTCTTCGTCAGGTTTTGAGCCCCCACTTTCATCATGAATAGTTGGTAGAGGATGAGTTGAAGGTTCTAGTTCCTCTAGAGGGGAGGCTTCTGCTTCTAGTTCATCCTGCAGATTCCTTGTTGTTGTAGTAGGAGCTTTCCTCTTAGATCTCTTTGACTGGACTTCTTCATTGTCAGACCGAGGACGTTTTAAAGATTGGGTTTTGATTTTCTTGAATTCGGTTTTGAGAGGCTCATTTGAGAGAAAGGTGTCTTCTGCTTTAGGAAGTTCTGGGGCTCCTTGATTGGATGTGAGAGAGAGAAACTTTCTCCAGTTAGTTTCCTCTTTGATGTTGCTGCGAGCTCCCTTCCTTCTCAGTATCTCACCGATGAGAAAACCATATCCTAGCCAGGGCATGGTGTTGTTTGCTCTTTCATGGTATTTCTTCACATATGCCAATATGTTGTTGAAGACATACCTTGTCCAGTTGAAAGGTAATCCTGAGATGATTAATGCTAATGGAGTTGCTCTCTTCTTGTTCACTTCATCAAGTGCAGTGTTCTTGGAGTCAATGCACTTGTAGAGTATGCTTAGCAGAAGAGCATACTCATGCACCATTTTGTTGGTCTTGAGATTTAGTGTTTGTGTGTTGTGAGCACTGGGTATCAGTACCATTTCCTTGAACTCCTGTTCATTGAGTTCATATTCTTCAACTGATGGGGCATCATCTCCAGGTAATGAGAGTAGTAGTCTGATGTCTCCTTCTTCTATTTCTACAGGTCGGCCCTTTATCCAAGATTTGAGAGTCCCTAGGGTAGAGTTGAGGTAGAATTCTGCAACCACCTCGGGGTAGAAGTATGGATATGGGTAACTTGCCATCTTGAGAAGACCCGTGGAGTCAAGTTTCCTCAGAAGTTCAGCCATAAGATCACTGTTATTTGCTTTCTTCATGATGACCGAGGTGCTGAGGATGGAGCCAGTGAAAACCTTCTTAGAGATGAGTTTAAGAGATGCCATTCTTGAGAGAAAAGTATGGGTGAAATATGGTGTTTGGTTGTGGATGAACTGGTCAGTACAGAGATTTGGTGTTGGGAGCTTTGAGAGTGATTGGAGATTTAGAAAGAAGGTTGAGAGAGATTGCGAGGTAAAAGTGTAAAGGAGTTGTACGGAGGAGATATTTATTCTCTATCGGAAACTAGCCGTTGAGATATAGCCGTTAAAGAAAACGGCTGAGCACGCGTACCATTTACTCCGTTCACACTGGAAGCAGTAGGCTCTGCTTATGAAAAAGTTGACTGATTTGGAAAGTATGAATTACCCTTTTTGGAGTCATCGGTATAGTGGCATCAAGATGAAATAGACCAGGTGCTGAAATTCCATGTATTTTGAGCCTTCTGCTGTGTTGAGATAGACTTCTGTGGAGTCAACTGTTCCCTTGATGTAATCACCTGCTGAGCCTACTGTGTGGCTTTTGATCTTCTTGAATATTTGAAGGTTTGAGTTGACTTTCTTGGACCTGGATGCTTCATTCCTTGGTGTTTTTGAGTGTATTTCCCCTTAGTTTGAGCAATCAGCTGAGTGAGCAGTAGGTTGCTGCTTAGGCTGCTGCTACAAGCTCCCCCTCAGCAGGTGGCTAGAAGTTCCCCCTTGGTTTAAGACTCAAGTTTCCCTTGAATGAGTGCGGGTTTATTCATTGACCTGATCAAGATCATCTAACATTCCAAGCTCTTGCCTTAGTGCATTGAATCTTGCTTCATTCAGTGGTTTGGTGAATATGTCAGCCAACTGCTTCTCCGTGGGAATGTACTCAAGTTTAATGGTCTTCTTCTCAACATGTTCTCCGATGAAGTGGTGCCTGATCTCAATATGCTTGGTTCTTAAGTGAAACACTGGATTATGAGTGATTGCAATAGCACTTGTGTTATCACACAATATGTTAATCTCCTTTGTTTCTTCTCCATAATCCTTCAATTGCTGTTTCATCCAAAGTATTTGAGCACAGCAGATGCCTGCAGCTATATATTTAGCTTCAGCAGTGCTAGTGGCAATTGAGTTTTGTTTCTTGCTGAACCAAGAGACAAGTCTTCCACCAATCAATTGACAAGTACCTGAGGTACTTTTTCTATCAATTTTGCATCCGGCAAAGTATGAGTCTGAATAGCCATAGAGATTAAAACCTCCATCTGTTGGGTACCATAATCCAGAGATAGGATTGCCTTTTAGGTACCTTAATATCTTCTTTGCAGCTAGTAGATGACTTTCTTTAGGATTTGATTGAAACCTTGCACAAACTCCAACTGAGTAGGATATATCTGGCCTACTAGTTGTGAGATATAACAAGGAACCAATCAAGCCTCTATAAAGTGTGGGATCAACATCTTTCCCATCTTTATCTTGACTCAAGCCTTGTGATGCATTCATGGGTATTTTCACAGTGGATTTGTTTTCAACCTTGAATTTCTTCATGAGATCTCTTGTATATTTGGCTTGGTTGATGAAGATACCATGTGGAGTCTGTTTCACTTGTAATCCCAGAAAATAGTTCAACTCTCTCATCATGCTCATTTCAAATTTGCTTCGCATGAGAGTTGAAAATTTCTCACATAGTGCTTGATTTGAGCTTCCAAAAATTATGTCATCAACATAGATTTGAACAAGCAGTATGTGGGGACCTTCTTCAATTTTGAATAGGGTCTTGTCTACTTTGCTTTTAGTGAATCCATTATTCACTAAATATTCGGAGAGAGTGTCATACCATGCTCTTGGGGCTTGCTTGAGTCCATAAAGAGCTTTATGCAATTTGTAGACTTGGTTCTTCTCTCTATTGATTTCGAATCCAGGAGGTTGCTCCACATAGACCTCTTCTTCTAGTAGACCATTTAGGAAGGCACTCTTCACATCCATTTGATAGACTGTGAATTGCTTATGGGCAGCATAAGCTAAGAAGATTCTTATTGCTTCCAGTCTGGCAACAGGAGCAAAGGTTTCATCAAAATCTATACCTTCTTCCTGGCAGTAGCCTTTGGCTATTAGTCTTGCCTTGTTCTTAACTATGGTGCCTTCCTCATCCATCTTGTTTCTGAATACCCATTTAGTTCCTATCACATGTTGATGATAGGGTCTGGACATAAGCTCCCAAACGTTGTTTCTCTCAAACTGGTTGAGTTCCTCTTGCATAGCTTGTATCCAGTCAGAGTCAAGTAGGGCTTCTTCAATTTTCTTGGGTTCAATTCGTGAGATGAAGCATGAGAGTAGTGCTTCTCTCTGAATTGCTGATCTGGTACGAACCCCTGTATGGATATTTCCAATGATTTGGTGAGGAGGATGTGTGCTCAACCATCTAACATCAGTTGTGGTTGTTTTGGATTGAATTTGTTGGTCATCCTCCTCCTCTTCTTCTTTTTCACTATCCTCTGGTAGAATAGGGTGATTAGAAATATCATGAGTGCCGGGAAGGTTGTCTGTTAGTGAGTCACCTGCTGGCAGTGGGCTGACGATTGAATTAACTGCTGGCAGTGGTCTGCCGTTTGAGTCAACTCTCTTTCCATCTTTTTGAATATCATTACTTGGAGGGCAGCTTGGAGCCTTTCCAGTATCCTTCTTTGGTTTGGATGACTCACCCTCATCTTTTAATTGAGCAATGGAGTGGTTTTCAAAGACCACATGAATTGATTCTTCTACTACCAGAGTTCTTTTGTTGAGGATTCGGAAGGCCTTGCTTGTTGCTGAGTAGCCCAGGAAGATCCCTTCATCAGATTTGGGATCAAATGGCTTGAGATAGTCTTTTCCATTGTTTAGGATAACATTTTGATCCAAACACATGGAAGTGACTAACATTTGGCTTCCTTTCTTTCCATAACTCATATGATGTCTTTTTGTGAGTCTTATGAATAAGACTTCTATTCTGGGTGTAGCAAACATTGTTGATTGCTTCAGCCCAAAATCTTTTGGGTAATCCAGCTGCTTCTAAGATTGTCCTTCCGGCTTTGAGAGTTCTATTCCTTCTTTCAGCAACCCCGTTTTGTTGAGGTGTTCTTGCTGCTGAAGTTTGGTGATGGATTCCATTTTCTTCACAGTACTGAATTACTATAGAGTTGAGGAATTCAGTACCTCTATCTGACCGGATCTTCTGGATTGTGAGACTTTTCTCATTCTGGATTAGTCTCATCAATTCAGGGAGTTTCTTCTCTGTCTCATTCTTCTTCTTTAGGAATATGGTCCAAGTGTATCTTGAGTAATCATCAACAATGACCAGGGTGTACCTTCTACCATTTAAACTTGTTGGTTCAACTGGTCCAAACAAGTCAAGGTGTAGTAGGCTTAGTGGCCTTGTTGATGAATTAACTTCATTTGCTTTGAATGATACCTTGGTTTGTTTTCCTTTTTGGCAAGCATCATAGAGATGGTCCTTTTTGAAGTTGATTTCTGGAAGTCCTTTCACCAGTCCTTTTCTGGACAGTTTGATGATTGTTTTGAAGTTCAGATGACTTAGTTTGTTGTGCCATTCCCAACTCAAATTTGAATCTGCCTTTGTCACCAAGCAGATTCCTTCCTTTGCTGAGCTCCAATCAACAATGTACATGTCCTTCTTCCTTCTACCAGTGAGCACAATTTGATCATTTTTGGCATCTCTAATCAAGCAGATGTCTTTGGGGAATGTAACATTATAACCATTGTCACAAAGCTGACTTGTGCTTATGAGATTGAACTTTAATCCTTTAACATAAGATATGTTTTGGATTATAAGTCCATTGATTGATAGGTCTCCAGCTCCTTTGGTTTCTCCTTGTTTTTCCACATTCCCAAATGTCACTTTGGGTCCTTCCCTTGCCATATAGTTTGACAGGAGCCGCCTGCTGCCTGTCATGTTCCTGGAGCAGCCTGAATCTATGTACCATGTTTGTGTTTCAGCTGCTCCATCACCTTCCTGTATAGATCAATGTTGAGCAGTAGCCCACAAGTTAGTGGACGACTTCCTTTGTACAAGTTTAGGCATCCATGCCCATCTAGAACCATTGAGTTCTAAGCAGATTGGTCTATAGCCATTTGAGGTGTTGTAATAAAAGGGAATGGCTATGTATTTGTTAATCCTTTTCCTTCTTGATGTGGGAAATGGATTATTGGTTTTTGTAGGAGACTGCTTAGTGTTTTGACTGTGGTTGGTCTTATTGGTTGGTTGCCAACGGGTTCTTGGGTTTTGATGGTTAGGAAGTTTTTGTTTATACAGGAATTTGGATTTTGATTTGGGAGTAGGCAGGTTCCTTCTTGTGGGAATATTTTGAGAATGGGATTTTTGGTAGATTAGCTTTCTTGTATTTTGTAGGTGGCTTGTGGAGGGTGACTTTTGAGTGAGTCTGGTGGGAGATACATAGCCAAGACATCTTCTCTTCATATTTAGAGTAACTTCAGCAGTAGGGTTATTGGTTTTACTATTCATGCTGAAGTTAGTCATCTTGTTTTTTTAGCTCTTTGTTCTCTTCCTCTAAGACATTGTTTTTGGTTAAGGCATCTAACAACTTAGCATGAATGGCTTTAATGTCGTGTTTTAATCTATCATTTTCTGATCTCAAGAGAACATGGTGATCTTGGACTTTTTGGAAATCTTGTAGTAAAGATTCCAGTGTGACATTGGTTGGTCCAGAATCACTAGAGCTATAGGAAGAGAAGGATGTTACCTCAACGTCATTGTAGTGGTCTTTGGCCATTAAGCATTTGGGGGAGCAGCCTTCATCATCTTCACTGAGCCATCTGCTGCTTTCTTCAGCCATCTGCCAGGATCCTAGACATAGTAGTGCTTCTTCTGAGCTTTCAGATGAGGAGCTTTCATCACTTGAGCTACTCTCATCATCACTTTGGGATTCCTCCTTCCTCTTTTCACTTACAAAGGCTTGTCTTTTGCTTTTGAAGTCCTTTTTGTATCCACCTTTTTGAGCAGTTCCCTGCTGCCCTTGATACTTTTGAGCCAGTGGTAAAGGACACTCATTCTTGTAATGTCCTGGCTGTCTACAGTTATAGCATAGAACAGTGTTCTCACTTGATTAAGATCTCCCTTGTCTCCTGGGTGGCTGGTTGTACGACTTCTTTGGGGCAGTTCCCTCCTTTCTCATGAATCTTTTAAACTTCCTCACAAACATAGCAAACTGCTCGTCAGTGAGGAGATTGTTGAGGGATTTCTCAGTACTCTTTGACGAGCTTGGCTCAGACACTAGAGCTAGTGTCTTGGATTCATCTTCCTTTTCTTCTTTGATTTCCTTCATCTCAAATTCATAGGCTTTGAGATCACTGAAGAGCTTATCAGTTGATAGAGTTCTGAGATCTCTACTATCTCTCATAGCAATCACCTTCATGTCCCACTTTAAGGGCAGGCCTCTCAAGACCTTGAGGGAAATCTCTTTTTGAGATAGTTCTTTCCCCAGGTCAGAGACCTCTCCCACAATCTTCAGGAATCTTGATTCCATCTCATGGATTGATTCATTTGTCATCATCTTGAAGTCCTCAAACTTCTTGAGGGCTATAGTCAGTTTATTGTCCTTTTCCTGTTCATCACCTGCTCCAATCTTTGTGAGCTCATCCCAGACATCCTTTGCGGTTTCACATTTCCTAATTCTGGGAAATATGGATTCATCTACAGATTTGAAGAGAATATCTTTGGCAATGTTGTCAAGATTGTTTCTCTTCTTGTCTTCGGTTGTCCATTCCATTTTGGGTTTTGAAATGTACACATCATCTGCTCCTTCTGTGGTTCTGGATGTGATGACCTTCATTATTTTGATAGGTCCATCAGTAATTACTTCAAGCATCTCATCATGCAAGGCACTGAGATGAGCTTTCATCCTGATTTTCCAGTCATCAAACTTGTTCAAGTTGAACAAAAGATTCTTTGCAAGCTGACTGTCCATTTTGGAAGGTGTTTGGGAAGTGAAGTGGATTTTGATCTTTAGTTCAAATTAGTCAGAAACTGACTCTAGGAACACTCTGCTCTGATACCACTTGATGGTCCCGGATAGGGGTAAAAGTCTAGAGGGGGGGGGGGGGGGGGGTGAATAGACTTTTAAAGCTTTTCAAACTTTAAAAACTTTTCCCTTCTAAAAGAGTTGATCTATAATCTTTAGAGAGATTTATAGTTGCACAGCGGAAGTCTTTACCCTCTATGTAATCAGTGTATAACTACTTTATGTTTTGGGAGAAACTTGGACTTGAACAACTAGCAGTTAGCTTGGCAGTTGGCTTAGCAGTTGGCTGGATGGCAGGGAACTGCCGAGGCAACTGCTTAGGAAATATTGAGTGTATGATGAAAGTGATGAAGATCCGTTTATAGGAATGATGAGGATTTTCTGAAGGTCTGCTTTAGTAAGGGTAAACAGAAGTTTTGCTGGAGCAGTGGGCTCAGCAGTTGGGTGAAGATGAGGGAACTGCTGAGGCACCTGCTGGGTTTTTAACTTTCAGAGATTGGTTTGAACAGAATTTTTGACATTGATGTTAATGAGTGTCTAGCAGTGTAGAGGTATTCAAAGGGAATAAGTATGCATGAGCAGAGGGCTCAGCAGTTGGCTGGTCACCAGGGGACTGCTGAGGCAACTGCTATACTCAGAAGGTGAATTTCTGGTATTTAATAGAACAGGCCTTTTAGTGATATTGATGCACGTCTCTTGTGTGAACAGTGGTCTAAAAGAAAGTGAGTAATTAAGCAGTAGGATAAGCAGTTGGGTCAATTAAGACAACTGCTTAGGATGCTGCTAGCAAACTACAATCTTTATGTGAGAAGTGTTGGGTGTGTGCTTTGTTGACTAAAATAAAATCAACACACGATGTATCCTGGTTCAGAGGTGGTGTAATCCTCCTACGTCCAGTCCCACCCTTTTTCAGATGGATTTTCACTAAAGTATTAAGCCCAATACACTTAGTGACAATCTAGCCTTTACAACACTTAGGCCTAGATTGAAGGTTTTTTACAATGAGTATAACACCACTCAAAGTTACTCAGTCCTTAGACTTTTCTCTAATGAACAAGTGGGGATCAAAATGTACTCTATCTATTTAACTACACTTTAGGATCCAAACAACTGTTCTCCTAAGTGTTTACAACAATTTGTGATTAGTTTACAAGAAAGTTCTAACCTCCAACTATGAACTAAACTTCTATGATTTATCAATGAATACTTGAAAACTGGAAGTTTAGTGAAGCATGAGTCCAAGCAGAGAGTAAAGTTGAGTTCGCACTTTCTATTTTGCTAGATAGCTCGTATATGTTTTTATGGAAGTATTTCTCTACTTAGGATGCTCAAGCTTCGTTAGAAACTTTCGTTTCAGCCTATATTTATAGGCTACTCCAGTTGATTAATCTCATCCGTTGGTTAGGATGATTTAATCTCTGGCGTTGAAAAATCTGGCAAGGACAAATTGTACATTTGTCTTCTTGTGCTGGCGCTTTTAATGAGATGGTTTCCTTATCTTGAATGATTGTGCGTCCAGGCAGTAGGTCCATGTACCTGTTTGAGTCTTTAATGCATGTCAAGCTTTGTCTTCCAATCATCATACACATTCAATGTATATGATATCCGAGCATCTTTAAAATGTCACATTTAATTAATCTTTGAGCTAAATAATATATGCCGGTAGGATCTAAATATCCTATTAAGGTAAATAGAAATTACCTTATTGCATTTTTACTTTTCCGGTGATATTTCATTAGTCTAAAAAATTGTACATTTATTTTGTCATTTATGATTAAATTAAAGACTAGTGTTCGAACTTAATTAAGACACAATGTGCTAGTGTAGAGTATAGTGGCATCATCAAAATCTATCAAAATTGGGACTAACAAAACCCTAAACCCTAAACCCTAAACCCTAAACCCTAAACCCTAAACCCTAAACCCTAAACCCTAAACCCTAAACCCTAAACCCTAAACCCTAAACCCTAAACCCTAAACCCTAAACCCTAAACCCTAAACCCTAAACCCTAAACGCTAAACCCTAAACCCTAAACCCTAAACCCTAAACCCTAAACCCTAAACCCTAAACCCTAAACCCTAAACCCTAAACCCTAAACCCTAAACCCTAAACCCTAAACCCTAAACCCTAAACCCTAAACCCTAAACCCTAAACCCTAAACCCTAAACCCTAAACCCTAAACCCTAAACCCTAAACCCTAAACCCTAAACCCTAAACCCTAAACCCTAAACCCTAAACCCTAAACCCTAAACCCTAAACCCTAAACCCTAAACCCTAAACCCTAAACCCTAAACCCTAAACCCTAAACCCTAAACCCTAAACCCTAAACCCTAAACCCTAAACCCTAAACCCTAAACCCTAAACCCTAAACCCTAAACCCTAAACCCTAAACCCTAAACCCTAAACCCTAAACCCTAAACCCTAAACCCTAAACCCTAAACCCTAAACCCTAAACCCTAAACCCTAAACCCTAAACCCTAAACCCTAAACCCTAAACCCTAAACCCTAAACCCTAAACCCTAAACCCTAAACCCTAAACCCTAAACCCTAAACCCTAAACCCTAAACCCTAAACCCTAAACCCTAAACCCTAAACCCTAAACCCTAAACCCTAAACCCTAAACCCTAAACCCTAAACCCTAAACCCTAAACCCTAAACCCTAAACCCTAAACCCTAAACCCTAAACCCTAAACCCTAAACCCTAAACCCTAAACCCTAAACCCTAAACCCTAATGACGTGCACTTTGTCACGGTGCGTCAAAATAAATTCAATACTAACACTTATACGTAGTATAGCGTAGTAGAGTTCGTATCCACAGGGAAAGGAATAATTCTCTTTTTATAAAACTAGTAAATAAAAAGGGGGGTTTTGGGATTGAATGATTTAACTTAATTAAACATAAAGATGAACAACTTAATTTAAAGATAAAAAGGACTTGGCATTGCTACTTTCCACTTGTTGATATATTTTAGTCGATCATTGTTATATCTATAACTAATCCCCTCTCGAATACTCAATCGAGGAGTATATCCAATTCATCGAGGGTAGTTATTAACAACGACCGTTCATTAATAACCCTTACTATTAGTCATGTATAGAACACCGCCATATACCAACTTAATAGTAGCATTTAATCTCTTAACTCCTTGATGAAATCAATTGAGATTAATAACCTCAACACAACGGTTTCGGTTTAACCAACAAAATTAATCCCTCTTAAGTTTATTAACCACGACCGTGCATTAATAAACCGAAGTTACTTACTTGTGAAACCATCAACGATTAACCATCGGTTTGTTGATCGTTTCTAGTAGTAATTAATGTTGAGATGTTAACTAATTGTCATCTTAGCAACACTCCCCAACATTAACATAGAGATAGATTAAGGGAAGAATTAATATTCAAGGAGGAAGATTAAATATGAATAATCCTACTATAAATAATGTCAAGATGTTATCTAATTGTCATCTTAGCAACACTCCCCAACATTAATATATAGAGGAAGAAAATAAATACTACTATAACTAATGTCGAGATGTTAACTAATTGTCATCTTAGCAACACTCCCCAACATTAATATATAGATAGATTAAGAGAATAATTAATATTCAAGGGAAGAAGTTAAGAAAATAACTCACAACTTTAATAATCAACAAGCTTCAAGAGCAACACCAAGAAATGGAAGTTTAGCTCCTCATTTGGAGACTAAACATGCTATAAAATATAAAAGAAATACTATTCTAAACTGAGCTTAAGAGTATGGAAGAAGGGATGATTCTTTGTGAAGGAAAATGGGGTTATTTATAGGTGTTTTTCAACACCTTGGGCCGGGTACCCGACCGGGTTAGGTGCTTACCCGACCGGGTCCGGTCAAAATCAGATATCCTCCACGTTCTGGCGATCTTCGGCACGTCCTGGTGTCTCGGGTCAAGTCTGACCCGACCGGGTCAAGTAGGAGACCCGACCGGGTCTGATGATTTTCCAGGCAGTTTCGGATTTTAAATCAGACCCGACCGGGTGCATGGTCTGACCCGACCGGGTTTGTGCTCCTGGGCACACTTATCACCTTTTTCTTCACTTCAAACTCTTCCTTTCTAACACCATAAATACTAACTCTACTTTCCAACTTACAAATGAAGATTAAAATACAATTACAACTAAAATCACATAAATGTTTACAAACTAAATAAAACGATAAACAATACACACAAATCAAACATAAAAACATACACTTATGCACTACTAATTAGTGCATATCACCTAAACCCTAAACCCTAAACCCTAAACCCTAAACCCTAAACCCTAAACCCTAAACCCTAAACCCTAAACCCTAAACCCTAAACCCTAAACCCTAAACCCTAAACCCTAAACCCTAAACCCTAAACCCTAAACCCTAAACCCTAAACCCTAAACCCTAAACCCTAAACCCTAAACCCTAAACCCTAAACCCTAAACCCTAAACCCTAAACCCTAAACCCTAAACCCTAAACCCTAAACCCTAAACCCTAAACCCTAAACCCTAAACCCTAAACCCTAAACCCTAAACCCTAAACCCTAAACCCTAAACCCTAAACCCTAAACCCTAAACCCTAAACCCTAAACCCTAAACCCTAAACCCTAAACCCTAAACCCTAAACCCTAAACCCTAAACCCTAAACCCTAAACCCTAAACCCTAAACCCTAAACCCTAAACCCTAAACCCTAAACCCTAAACCCTAAACCCTAAACCCTAAACCCTAAACCCTAAACCCTAAACCCTAAACCCTAAACCCTAAACCCTAAACCCTAAACCCTAAACCCTAAACCCTAAACCCTAAACCCTAAACCCTAAACCCTAAACCCTAAACCCTAAACCCTAAACCCTAAACCCTAAACCCTAAACCCTAAACCCTAAACCCTAAACCCTAAACCCTAAACCCTAAACCCTAAACCCTAAACCCTAAACCCTAAACCCTAAACCCTAAACCCTAAACCCTAAACCCTAAACCCTAAACCCTAAACCCTAAACCCTAAACCCTAAACCCTAAACCCTAAACCCTAAACCCTAAACCCTAAACCCTAAACCCTAAACCCTAAACCCTAAACCCTAAACCCTAAACCCTAAACCCTAAACCCTAAACCCTAAACCCTAAACCCTAAACCCTAAACCCTAAACCCTAAACCCTAAACCCTAAACCCTAAACCCTAAACCCTAAACCCTAAACCCTAAACCCTAAACCCTAAACCCTAAACCCTAAACCCTAAACCCTAAACCCTAAACCCTAAACCCTAAACCCTAAACCCTAAACCCTAAACCCTAAACCCTAAACCCTAAACCCTAAACCCTAAACCCTAAACCCTAAACCCTAAACCCTAAACCCTAAACCCTAAACCCTAAACCCTAAACCCTAAACCCTAAACCCTAAACCCTAAACCCTAAACCCTAAACCCTAAACCCTAAACCCTAAACCCTAAACCCTAAACCCTAAACCCTAAACCCTAAACCCTAAACCCTAAACCCTAAACCCTAAACCCTAAACCCTAAACCCTAAACCCTAAACCCTAAACCCTAAACCCTAAACCCTAAACCCTAAACCCTAAACCCTAAACCCTAAACCCTAAACCCTAAACCCTAAACCCTAAACCCTAAACCCTAAACCCTAAACCCTAAACCCTAAACCCTAAACCCTAAACCCTAAACCCTAAACCCTAAACCCTAAACCCTAAACCCTAAACCCTAAACCCTAAACCCTAAACCCTAAACCCTAAACCCTAAACCCTAAACCCTAAACCCTAAACCCTAAACCCTAAACCCTAAACCCTAAACCCTAAACCCTAAACCCTAAACCCTAAACCCTAAACCCTAAACCCTAAACCCTAAACCCTAAACCCTAAACCCTAAACCCTAAACCCTAAACCCTAAACCCTAAACCCTAAACCCTAAACCCTAAACCCTAAACCCTAAACCCTAAACCCTAAACCCTAAACCCTAAACCCTAAACCCTAAACCCTAAACCCTAAACCCTAAACCCTAAACCCTAAACCCTAAACCCTAAACCCTAAACCCTAAACCCTAAACCCTAAACCCTAAACCCTAAACCCTAAACCCTAAACCCTAAACCCTAAACCCTAAACCCTAAACCCTAAACCCTAAACCCTAAACCCTAAACCCTAAACCCTAAACCCTAAACCCTAAACCCTAAACCCTAAACCCTAAACCCTAAACCCTAAACCCTAAACCCTAAACCCTAAACCCTAAACCCTAAACCCTAAACCCTAAACCCTAAACCCTAAACCCTAAACCCTAAACCCTAAACCCTAAACCCTAAACCCTAAACCCTAAACCCTAAACCCTAAACCCTAAACCCTAAACCCTAAACCCTAAACCCTAAACCCTAAACCCTAAACCCTAAACCCTAAACCCTAAACCCTAAACCCTAAACCCTAAACCCTAAACCCTAAACCCTAAACCCTAAACCCTAAACCCTAAACCCTAAACCCTAAACCCTAAACCCTAAACCCTAAACCCTAAACCCTAAACCCTAAACCCTAAACCCTAAACCCTAAACCCTAAACCCTAAACCCTAAACCCTAAACCCTAAACCCTAAACCCTAAACCCTAAACCCTAAACCCTAAACCCTAAACCCTAAACCCTAAACCCTAAACCCTAAACCCTAAACCCTAAACCCTAAACCCTAAACCCTAAACCCTAAACCCTAAACCCTAAACCCTAAACCCTAAACCCTAAACCCTAAACCCTAAACCCTAAACCCTAAACCCTAAACCCTAAACCCTAAACCCTAAACCCTAAACCCTAAACCCTAAACCCTAAACCCTAAACCCTAAACCCTAAACCCTAAACCCTAAACCCTAAACCCTAAACCCTAAACCCTAAACCCTAAACCCTAAACCCTAAACCCTAAACCCTAAACCCTAAACCCTAAACCCTAAACCCTAAACCCTAAACCCTAAACCCTAAACCCTAAACCCTAAACCCTAAACCCTAAACCCTAAACCCTAAACCCTAAACCCTAAACCCTAAACCCTAAACCCTAAACCCTAAACCCTAAACCCTAAACCCTAAACCCTAAACCCTAAACCCTAAACCCTAAACCCTAAACCCTAAACCCTAAACCCTAAACCCTAAACCCTAAACCCTAAACCCTAAACCCTAAACCCTAAACCCTAAACCCTAAACCCTAAACCCTAAACCCTAAACCCTAAACCCTAAACCCTAAACCCTAAACCCTAAACCCTAAACCCTAAACCCTAAACCCTAAACCCTAAACCCTAAACCCTAAACCCTAAACCCTAAACCCTAAACCCTAAACCCTAAACCCTAAACCCTAAACCCTAAACCCTAAACCCTAAACCCTAAACCCTAAACCCTAAACCCTAAACCCTAAACCCTAAACCCTAAACCCTAAACCCTAAACCCTAAACCCTAAACCCTAAACCCTAAACCCTAAACCCTAAACCCTAAACCCTAAACCCTAAACCCTAAACCCTAAACCCTAAACCCTAAACCCTAAACCCTAAACCCTAAACCCTAAACCCTAAACCCTAAACCCTAAACCCTAAACCCTAAACCCTAAACCCTAAACCCTAAACCCTAAACCCTAAACCCTAAACCCTAAACCCTAAACCCTAAACCCTAAACCCTAAACCCTAAACCCTAAACCCTAAACCCTAAACCCTAAACCCTAAACCCTAAACCCTAAACCCTAAACCCTAAACCCTAAACCCTAAACCCTAAACCCTAAACCCTAAACCCTAAACCCTAAACCCTAAACCCTAAACCCTAAACCCTAAACCCTAAACCCTAAACCCTAAACCCTAAACCCTAAACCCTAAACCCTAAACCCTAAACCCTAAACCCTAAACCCTAAACCCTAAACCCTAAACCCTAAACCCTAAACCCTAAACCCTAAACCCTAAACCCTAAACCCTAAACCCTAAACCCTAAACCCTAAACCCTAAACCCTAAACCCTAAACCCTAAACCCTAAACCCTAAACCCTAAACCCTAAACCCTAAACCCTAAACCCTAAACCCTAAACCCTAAACCCTAAACCCTAAACCCTAAACCCTAATGTGACACCGCTCCCGAAGGTCCTTGAAAATTTGATTTAAAATTCAAAGTTTATGTATTGGATTTCTGATTTCCAAACATTTGTTAAACGATTAATGTTTTACGTAATTAATGACCGATTATTATACTGTTCGAACTCGTATATTAGTATCGGGCTGGCGAATACTCATTTTGGGCCCAACCTGCTAAAAATAGCAAGTATTCGAGAATGGCGTCCTGGATCCACTCGGGAGTGACCCACACGGCTAGTAGTCCAATAATATGTATGACAAATGTCAAATAAGTGATAGAATGATTAAAGGAGAATACAAATGCCTATAACCCCATCTTTAGCATTATTGAGCTAAATAATGGGAGTAGGATTTTCCTCCTATAATATCCATCAAGTAAATTATTGAGATGAGCCTACACATATTGGAGACCAATAATGTGATGTAGGAAGTTGACTTGTTCTAAATAGGACCCATCTTCCCATTTTTTTTGGAAGTATTGGTAGATATTTTGGACCCCAAAATGTTTGGGATCAATTGGGAACCACTCCACATGCCTTGGTAACATGATTGAGAGCTCTTGTATACTCCCACAACCCCCCATTCGACCCCCCAAAAGAGATAAGAGAGCAAAGGTATCCACACAACTCAAAAGGGAAGGAAGAAGGAGAGCAGTCCGCAGGTTCTTTCTTTAGTGCGAAGCTCTTACTGTTCGAGCCATAACTTGAGATTTACTCGTCCAATTAAGGCGTATAAGGTACCAAAAGAAAGCTCTCAAGACGAGGAATCCGTGGAGGTCTGGTTTGCATCAATCGGAGTGGTGGAAGGCTTCCAGATTGTCGGAACAAAACGCAACCTCGTAGAACACAGTTTTGTATTCAAAGTAAGTTTGAATCCAAAACCTTCCTTTTCATTTTCCAAATGATATGAACGATTGGTGGGACTATTATAAACTACTAGAAGTGTATAATATGTCCTTATGAAGTTATTTTATTGATGTAAAGGTTAGATACTAACCTAGAGCAAATCTTGGAAAACTAGGAAACGAGTTAACCGGAAAACACCCGTTCTAGGGACTGTTTTCGTGTCATTCGGTTAGGAGTGTAGCTGGCAGCTGGAGGAGGCTGTTTAACACTCATTTCTAAGCAAGGAATCAGTTCTAAATCAACCTTGACCAAAGCCTTGACCATTGGGTCAAGAAGGAAAAGTTTAAAGCTCAATTAAGGTGAGGATTGACATCTAATTGCTTACAACTTGTAGGTTAAGCATGAGATTACCTAAATGCTTAAATCATGATTTTTCATGGATTATGATGATTATATATTGATGAAATACTGATATAGTTGCCAAGGAATGAAATTTGAAATGATTTGAGAAGGTATGAATAATATGAGATTAAATGAGTATAAATGAACTATTTTGTGAAATGGGCATTTTGCTCATGTATGAATTATGTGGATACATAAATAAATATTTGTGTATTGAGATTGAATACTTAAGTTGCTGCTACATAATTATAAATATGTAGAGAATTACAAATAATGAGGATAATGGTATGATAACAATAATCTTAATAGTATTGAAATACTAGTTAGTGATTATTGGAACTTGTTGATTAAATTGATCCTAGGGATTGGATTGTATGAAAGGTACTTGAATATAGTTCAAGTGTATATAATAACTTAGTTTGGAACTAAGGTTAAGTTATGGGAAGTCTTTAAGGATGACCCAAAGTAGTTTAATGATATGTCAATTCTAGGCATAGGGTTGCTTGAGAATTGGACCTTAATGCATGGTGATGTAATAGAGCCGAGCTCTAGAATGCATGTAAGGTGTAGACTTGGAGTCTATGTATTGTATAGCTAGAGCCGAGCTCTAGGACTTGCGTGGTGATGTAATAGAGCCGAGCTCTAGAACGCAAGGTAAGGAAATTGACCCGAGGTATATGAATTGTATGGTGATGTAGTAGAGCCGAGCTCTAGAATACAATGTCATGTACTAGGGTTGGACTCTAGGAGTTGTCGTGGCTTATAGCCACGGGGTTGGGAATGGTAATTTCCAAATGAAAACGGGCCCACGGGCCGACTACTTGACTTTTATATAAAGTAAGTATATTTTTAAACGGGGTAACTTAGGGTTACAATCATAATGTACTATCACCCTATTTGAGGGTCTTGTGTTTGAAATACTTGTTGTATATCTATTAGATGCCTGCCACACCAGTACTTTATAGTCGTATAGAGTACTGACCCCTTCGGGGGCGTCCCACCACCATTTCAGGTTGAGGCTAGAGCTTGCATCCTGTGCTCGTTGATCGAGTGATTCCTCGGAGAGAAGACTTGGTTCGTGCTTCCTCCATTCTATTTGAAACATTAATAAATTTGCTCATGGATATTTTATTATAGAGCCTGCGTGCTCATGAATAGCCCTGTGTGGCCCTTTCGTTTTAAACAATGTTTTCCGCTGCTTTATGAATTACTTATTATGTTGTTTATGGATGACTTATGTGTGAATGATATTCATGACGCCTTGTATAATATGAATGTGTTGGATTGCGATTGACTATTCGTATTGTACGGCGGGTTGTTGACGTGTCCGGGGAGGTCCGGGGCGTGACAATTAAGTTGGTATCAGAGCCTTAGTCCATAAACTTCATAATGAAGTCTCAAAATTCTCTTTTTGAAAAGATTTTGAAAACCATGAGCATAGAAGTTTTGTACTTGGAGAGCTTTTGGTACTTGGGTTGCAAGGTCTCTAATTGTTAAGATGGTACCCTTAGCAATTGGTATGGCGGTGACTCGAGCCAAAATGTGTCTTAAGTACCTATCCGTCAATTGACATTTGATACGAGTCTAACGACTCTTTCCAAATTCTTTCAGAAATGGACCGTGGTGGCAGGATTACTAGGAGAAACCCGACCGGCCATGTACCAGTGGAGACTGGACAGGGCAGTCGAAGGACCTCTAGGGCATCTAGAGGAGCTGGCCGTGGAGGCCGATCACAGACCGTGAGTGACGGTCATGTCGACACGGAAAGTGAAACCTACTGGTCCTATGAGGACTCGACCTATCGACCAGAAACTGAACCGGTTGAGACCCCTTATGAAGGGGATGATGATGATGTAAGTGATGAGGAGGAAAATGGCTCCTTAGCACGGATTGAAGCACTACTTCAACAGTACCACCGTGAGCGTGAGGAGAGGAGGGAACGCCGAAGGCGCCGGGCTGGGCAGCCTTCGGGCGGGGCTTCAAGAGGGAGAAGCCATGGCGACTCTAGGGCCCACATTGAACCACATGGGGGTCGGGGTGATGGGGGTCCAATCATAAGGATCTCCAAATACATCAAAGAGGCACGAGACTTGGGGTGCAAACCGTTCGATGGGACGAGTGACATCTCCGTTTCGGCACAATGGATTAAACGGCTGAATGAGGCAGCCCTGGACATGCAACTCACCCCCGAATATAAACTAAGGGTTGCGGTGAGATTGCTTGAAGGTATGGCATCCAAGTGGTGGGATGGGACCAAAGGCAAATATGGCGAGACCGTCACTTGGGAGAATTTCCGACAGGAATTCTTTGCCCAATATTACTCGGATTTTGAGGTGAACAAGAAAGTGAGGGAATACACCCTTCTAACCCAAGGGGGTAACATGACGGTGAGGGAACTTGAGTACAAGTTCAGGGATCTTGCCGATTACATACCTGAGTATGCTTGTGACGAGAACCGGATGGTGAACCACTTCTGGGATGCTCTAGACTTGGAGATATGTGACAGGGCAACACAATTGCCTAACATGACGTTTGCCCAAGTGGTTGACCAAGGGTTGAAAGGAGAGAAGCAATGGGAAGAAAGGAAGAAGAGAGACGCCGAGGAGGCGAAAAAGAGAAAGTGGGAGAGTCATGGCTCCCAAGGTTCCAACAAAAAGGGGAACCACGGAGGAGGATCTTTCCGGGCACCACCGCCACCATATAGGGGGAACCAAGGCCCGAGTGGGCAAGGCGCGAGGTCACAAACCTCAGTGGTAGCTCGTTGCAACAATTGCAAGAAGAACCACTCCGGTAAATGTCGCGACCCCCCTAGATGTTTTCAATGCGGGGATGCCGGGCATTTGAAGGCACATTGTCCACAATTGAGTGGGGCAAGGACATCGGGACCGAGTAGCGGTCCGACGGGTACACGGAATCAAACCGGGGCTTCTCAAGCAAGCCGGGGACACGGGGGGGCAAGTACAAGCAACGCGCCATCCGTGAACCAAGGGAGGACCCAGGCTAGGGTCTATGCGATGACGGAGGCGGATGCTCAAGCTAACCCGGACTCCGTCGCAGGTATTGCCTCTCATATACTAGTGTTTTATCCTTAATTAGTCCATAAATTGAGGATACTAATCGCTAGGATCATTGCACGAGGTTTTGGGGTCGAACCGGGGGATTTCGGGCAACTTCAGGCGGCTGGGACCCAGGCACGATCGTGCCTAAGGCAGACACGATCGTGCCTCCAAGTCAGTAGCTGCCCAGGAAAATTCCCAACCCAGGCACGATCGTGCCTAAGGCAGACACGATCGTGCCTACAAGGCAGTAGCTGCCCAGGTGTTTCTTCAAACCAGGCACGATCGTGCCTAATCCAGACACGATCGTGCCTCCAAATCAGTGGCTCCCCAGGATTTCCCAACCCAGGCACGATCGTGCCTAAGGCAGACACGATCGTGCCTCCAAGGCAGTGGCACCCTGGGCGTTTCCCCAAGCCAGGCACGATCGTGCATACCCCAGGCACGCCGTGCCTGGCACCCAGATTGCCGAAACCCGATTTTTTCGCATCGTTTTGCGACGTTAAGGCCTCTTCTTGATCCCTAACGTGCGTGTGAACATTGCAACCTTCTATAAATGAGTAGGGAGGGTAGGAAAGATGTCTTACATGGTTCATGAATGTAGGGACACTAAAGATTAACGGGAAGGATGCACGAATCCTTATCGATACCGGAGCGCAACGTTCATTCGTGAGTGAGGCGTTTGCCGAGAGCTTAGAGATGCAATCAATACCAATGACACAAACCTTAGTGGTATCAACCCCACTAGGGGAAGACGTTGAAAGAAACAATTACTATCCATCTTGTATGGTGGAAATCGGTGGCCAAACCTTGACGTGTGATTTCGTACCGCTGAGTATGATGGAGTTCGATGCAATCCTAGGGATGGATTGGCTAGAAAAGCATCATGCTAGGGTAGATTGCTACACAAAGGTGTTGGAACTCGAAGGCACACAGGGGGACACCCTACGCTTCGAGGGGGACCGCGGCAAATCAAATAGTTGTATCATATCCGCCGTGAGAGCGAGAAATATGATGAGGAAGGGATGCCACGCATATCTAGCATACGTGGTTGACAAAACCAAAGAGGAAACGAACGTCGATGATGTGAGGGTGGTTTGTAAGTATCCGGATGTCTTCCCTAAAGACCTACCGGGGCTTCCACCTGACAGAGAGATTGAATTTGTGATCGAGGTCGAGCCTGGTACCAAACCAATCTCCATACCGCCATACCGGATGGCACCCGCTGAACTTAACGAGTTGAAAACCCAATTGCAAGAGCTTTTGGATAACGGTTTCATTAGACCAAGCCACTCCCCGTGGGGAGCACCGGTTCTTTTTGTGAAAAAGAAAGATGGGACACTTCGAATGTGCATTGACTATCGTCAACTGAACAAGGTCACAATCAAGAATAGGTATCCGTTGCCTAGGATTGATGACTTGTTTGATCAACTACGAGGAGCAACCGTGTTTTCGAAGATTGACTTGAGGTCGGGGTACCATCAATTGAAGATTAAGGAAGATGACATACCAAAGAGTGCTTTCCGCACAAGGTATGGGCATTTTGAGTTCCTTGTTATGTCGTTTGGGTTAACAAACGCCCCGGCGGCATTCATGGACTTGATGAACCGAGTATTCCATAAATACTTGGATCGATTCGTGATTGTGTTCATAGATGACATCTTGATTTACTCAAAGAGTGAAGAAGAGCATGAGGAGCACTTGATACTTGTTCTTGAAACACTACGGGAGAAGCAACTCTATGCCAAATTTTCTAAATGTGAATTTTGGCTAAAGGAGATTGGCTTCCTCGGGCACGTGGTTTCGGGATCGGGGATTGCTGTTGATAACAAGAAGATAGAAGCCATTACTGAATGGGAGAGGCCAAAGAACGTCAAGGAAATTCGTAGTTTCCTTGGATTGGCAGGCTACTATAGAAAGTTCGTGGAGAAGTTCTCTGTTTTGGCATCGCCATTGACGAAGCTCACTCGTAAAGGAGCTAAGTTTGTATGGGATGACAAATGTGAGAAAGGGTTCATGGAACTAAAGAAGAGATTGACCGAGGCACCGGTACTTGCATTACCCAAACAAGGTGTGGGGTACGATGTCTATAGCGATGCGAGCATCCAAGGGCTCGGATGTGTACTGATGCAGAATGGGAGGGTAATCGCCTATGCTTCACGACAATTGAAGAAGCATGAGGTGAATTATCCTACTCATGATTTGGAGCTCGGGGCAGTGGTATTTGCACTGAAGATATGGAGACATTATCTCTACGGGGAGACATGTCACATATACACCGATCACAAGAGCTTGAAGTACGTGTTTACTCAGAAAGAGCTAAACATGAGACAGAGACGGTGGATGGAGCTGATAAAAGACTACCATCTAGTGATAGAGTATCACCCAGGCAAGGCAAACGTGGTGGCAGATGCTTTGAGCCGGAAGAGCTCGTCTGGGACATTGATAACTAATTTGAGGGCATTAAGAGCCCAACTGGAGGTAACCAGCGATGGTGCCTTATTGGCACGATTTGAGGTGAGACCCACTTTACTTGATGAGATCAAGAAGGGTCAGGAAGCCGACGAAGAACTTATGAAGGTCCGGGAACGCATGCAAGCGGGGCCGGTGGAGGATTACAGGGAAAGAGATGATGGTCTCTTGTTATTTCGTGACCGAGTGTGTGTACCGTCAGATGATGAGCTCCGAAAGTCCATCTTAGAGGAGGCTCATTCATCGGCTTATGCCATGCACCCGGGGGGCACGAAAATGTACCGTGATTTGAAGGAAAGTTACTGGTGGTCTGGAATGAAGAGGGAAATAGCCGAGTACATCAGTCGGTGCCTTACTTGTCAACAAGTTAAGGCAGAACATCAGCACCCAGCAGGCTTATTGCAACCACTTTCCATTCCTGAATGGAAGTGGGAACACGTGACTATGGATTTTGTGGTAGGGTTGCCACGGACAATCAGGAACTATGATGCAGTTTGGGTTGTCGTAGATAGGCTCACAAAGAGTGCACACTTCTTGCCTATCAACACTACTTACCCACTTGAGAGGTTAGCCAAATTGTATACGGATGAGATCGTGAGGCTGCATGGGGTCCCAGTGACCATTGTATCTGACAGAGACCCACGATTCACATCACGTTTTTGGCCAAAATTTCAGGAGTCTATGGGAACGAGGTTGAAGTTCAGTACTGCTTTCCACCCACAGACGGATGGGCAGTCTGAAAGAGTCATACAGATCCTAGAAGACATGCTGAGGGCTTGTGCATTGGAGTTCCAGGGAAGTTGGGACAACCACTTATCACTTGTGGAGTTTGCCTATAACAACAGCTATCAGGCAAGCATCGGCATGCCTCCATACGAGGCATTGTATGGGAGGAGGTGCCGTACACCATTATGCTGGGACGAGGTTGGCATGGCCAAACTCGAGGGTACTGAGTTGGTTGAGGTCACCAAATCAAAGGTGAAGTTGATTCGAGAGAGACTCAAAGCGGCTCAGGATAGACAAAAGAGTTATGCAGATAAGCGTCGAAGAACCTTAGAGTTTAAGGTTGATGACGAGGTATTCTTGAAAGTTTCTCCTTGGAAAGGGATCATTCGGTTCCAAACCCGAGGAAAACTTAACCCACGATATATAGGTCCATTTAGGATTATAGAGAGGATTGGAGCCGTTGCATATCGTCTACAGTTGACTCCTGAGTTAGAGAAGATACATAATGTGTTTCATGTATCCATGCTTAAGAAGTATGTGCATGATCCTTCTCATGTGTTGGAGAAGCCGCCCGTGGAGGTACGTGAAGATTTGAACTATGCCGTGCAACCGGTAAGAGTTATTGACAGAAAAGTGAAGAAACTGAGGAGTAAAGAAGTTCCAATGGTTAAAGTCCTTTGGAAAAGTGACCGGGTCGAAGAAGAGACTTGGGAAACAGAAGCTTTGATGAGGAAACAGTATGCATTCCTATTTGAGTAGAGCTGTGAATTTCGGGGACGAAATTCCTGTTAAGGGGGGGGTGAACTTGTGACACCGCTCCCGAAGGTCCTTGAAAATTTGATTTAAAATTCAAAGTTTATGTATTGGATTTCTGATTTCCAAACATTTGTCAAACGATTAATGTTTTACGTAATTAATGACCGATTATTATACTGTTCGAACTCGTATATTAGTATCGGGCTGGCGAATACTCATTTTGGGCCCAACCTGCTAAAAATAGCAAGTATTCGAGAATGGCGTCCTGGATCCACTCGGGAGTGACCCACACGGCTAGTAGTCCAATAATATGTATGACAAATGTCAAATAAGTGATAGAATGATTAAAGGAGAATACAAATGCCTATAACCCCATCTTTGGCATTATTGAGCTAAATAATGGGAGTAGGATTTTCCTCCTATAATATCCATCAAGTAAATTATTGAGATGAGCCTACACATATTGGAGACCAATAATGTGATGTAGGAAGTTGACTTGTTCTAAATAAATTAGGATGAGTACAAAAAGACATCTTTTGACAAAAGATAAAACAATAGGACCCATCTTCCCATTTTTTTTTGGAAGTATTGGTAGATATTTTGGACCCCAAAATGTTTGGGATCAATTGGGAACCACTCCACATGCCTTGGTAACATGATTGAGAGCTCTTGTATACTCCCACAAACCCCCATTCGACCCCCCAAAAGAGATAAGAGAGCAAAGGTATCCACACAACTCAAAAGGGAAGGAAGAAGGAGAGCAGTCCGCAGGTTCTTTCTTTAGTGCGAAGCTCTTACTGTTCGAGCCATAACTTGAGATTTACTCGTCCAATTAAGGCGTATAAGGTACCAAAAGAAAGCTCTCAAGACGAGGAATCCGTGGAGGTCTGGTTTGCATCAATCGGAGTGGTGGAAGGCTTCCAGATTGTCCGAACAAAACGCAACCTCGCAGAACACAGTTTTGTATTCAAAGTAAGTTTGAATCCAAAACCTTCCTTTTCATTTTCCAAATGATATGAACGATTGGTGGGACTATTATACACTACTAGAAGTGTATAATATGTCCTTATGAAGTTATTTTATTGATGTAAAGGTTAGATACTAACCTAGAGCAAATCTTGGAAAACTAGGAAACGAGTTAACCGGAAAACACCCGTTCTAGGGACTGTTTTCGTGTCATTCGGTTAGGAGTGGAGCTGGCAGCTGGAGGAGGCTGTTTAACACTCATTTCTAAGCAAGGAATCAGTTCTAAATCAACCTTGACCAAAGCCTTGACCATTGGGTCAAGAAGGAAAAGTTTAAAGCTCAATTAAGGTGAGGATTGACATCTAATTGCTTACAACTTGTAGGTTAAGCATGAGATTACCTAAATGCTTAAATCATGATTTTTCATGGATTATGATGATTATATATTGATGAAATACTGATATAGTTGCCAAGGAATGAAATTTGAAATGATTTGAGAAGGTATGAATAATATGAGATTAAATGAGTATAAATGAACTATTTTGTGAAATGGGCATTTTGCTCATGTATGAATTATGTGGATACATAAATAAATATTTGTGTATTGAGATTGAATACTTAAGTTGCTGCTACATAATTATAAATATGTAGAGAATTACAAATAATGAGGATAATGGTATGATAACAATAATCTTAATAGTATTGAAATACTAGTTAGTGATTATTGGAACTTGTTGATTAAATTGATCCTAGGGATTGGATTGTATGAAAGGTACTTGAATATAGTTCAAGTGTATATAATAACTTAGTTTGGAACTAAGGTTAAGTTATGGGAAGTCTTTAAGGATGACCCAAAGTAGTTTAATGATATGTCAATTCTAGGCATAGGGTTGCTTGAGAATTGGACCTTAATGCATGGTGATGTAATAGAGCCGAGCTCTAGAATGCATGTAAGGTGTAGACTTGGAGTCTATGTATTGTATAGCTAGAGCCGAGCTCTAGGACTTGCGTGGTGATGTAATAGAGCCGAGCTCTAGAACGCAAGGTAAGGAAATTGACCCGAGGTATATGAATTGTATGGTGATGTAGTAGAGCCGAGCTCTAGAATACAATGTCATGTACTAGGGTTGGACTCTAGGAGTTGTCGTGGCTTATAGCCACGGGGTTGGGAATGGTAATTTCCAAATGAAAACGGGCCCACGGGCCGACTACTTGACTTTTATATAAAGTAAGTATATTTTTAAACGGGGGTAACTTAGGGTTACAATCATAATGTACTATCACCCTATTTGAGGGTCTTGTGTTTGAAATACTTGTTGTATATCTATTAGATGCCTGCCACACCAGTACTTTATAGCCGTATAGAGTACTGACCCCTTCGGGGGCGTCCCACCACCATTTCAGGTTGAGGCTAGAGCTTGCATCCTGTGCTCGTTGATCGAGTGATTCCTCGGAGAGAAGACTTGGTTCGTGCTTCCTCCATTCTATTTGAAACATTAATAAATTTGCTCATGGATATTTTATTATAGAGCCTGCGTGCTCATGAATAGCCCTGTGTGGCCCTTTCGTTTTAAACAATGTTTTCCGCTGCTTTATGAATTGACTTATTATGTTGTTTATGGGATGGGATGGATGGTGAGGTGAGGTTTGTATGACCTGACGCCTAGAAGAGGTGATGTGGTTGGTGGGGGTGGGAGTGGGCTAGTGGAGGTAGGGGTACGGCGGGGTGGGGTAGTGGTCCGGGGAGGTCCGGGGGGCGTGACACCTAAACCCGTAAACCGCTAAAGCTACCTAAACCCGTAAAGTCTAAACCCGTAAACCCTTAAAGCCCTAAACCCTAAACCCTAAAGCCCTAAACCCTAAAGTAAAAGCTAAGTTAAAGTAAAGTAAAGCTAAAGCCTAAGTTAAACCCTAAACCCTAA